>PVJO010018921.1:0-35490 GCA_004026905.1 Hystrix cristata | reverse complement strand
GAAGGCAGTGATGGTGCTGTGTCGGGTGAGTGCTGTCCTCATCCCTCCTTCCCCTGCGCCCTGCTCGGGGCAGCCTTTCTCGGCGCCCCAGTGTGACGCCGCGCTTCTTTCCAGTGCTCAAGGAGAAGGGCTACACGACCCTGCAGGATGAAGCCATCAAGGTCTTCAACTCGCTGCAGCAGCTGGAGTCCGTGTCCGACCCGGTCCCCATCATCCAGGGTGTCCTGCAGACGGGCCACGACCTCCGGCCGCTGCGGGACGAGCTGTACTGCCAGCTCATCAAGCAGACCTCCAAGGTGCCGCACCCGGGCAGCGCGGGCAACCTGTGCCACTGGCAGATCCTCACCTGCCTGGGCTGCACCTTCCTGCCCAGCCGCGGGATCCTCAAGTACCTCAAGTTCCATCTGAAGAGGTGACGCCCGCGGCGGGGCGGCTGGGAAGGGCAGCGGGCACTCGAGCAGGGAGGCCGAGCCGGGCACTGCCGGCACAGTGTCCTGCAGACAGAAAACCCAGCTTGGCCGTTTGTTAGGCTTTGGGCGGGCAGAAACAATCCAATTGAGGGGTTTTTTTTTAATATTTAAGAGATTTTTTTTTTCACTTTTTTTTATTTATGTATTGAGTTTTTTGAGACAAGGTCTCACTGTATAGTGCAGGCTGGCCTTGAATGTGTGGTGTTCCTCCTGCCTCAGCCTCCCCAGTGCTGGGATTACAGGACTGTGCCCCCTACACACCTAGCATAAGACTTTGATTTCTTATTTTACTGTTTTTCTGTTTTTACTTTTTTCTCTATCTTTTATTAGTAAATGTTTACTTTTTTAAATGAATTTTATCGTCTGCCTGAGGTTTGCAACGTGGTCTTTGATGTTATAGGATACATTTTAGTAGTAGAATGGCTATCGCGATGAGGCAGATTTCACCTGTTTCTCATGATAGTCCTGTGAGGACAGGTGGAAGCAAGGGCAGATGAAACGGCCAGGCCTGGTGGCACACACCTGAAACCCCAGGACTCGGGCTGCTGAGGTAGGCGGGTCTGTGTGTGTTCAAGGCCAGCCTGCACCACACAGTGAGATCCTGTCTCAAAAAAAAACAAACAGTGACACACAGAAAGCCAGTAAAACATCTTTATTTGGCTTTTGGCTTCCTGGGAAAATCCCTTTCCAGTGGTGATAGTGTGGAGCCCAGTTCTGCCGCAGAGCTGGTCAAGAGCTGACTTCCTCAGTTCCTCCCTGTTGAAATGAACCTGCCCGGAGGGCTGTCGCTGTTCCTCCCGACTGCCAAGCAGGGAGGGCGCAGGGTAGGGGGTGCGCCACACCTGAGGGCTACAGGACTCCTCAGCTGGCTCCTGGGCCCAGCGGCTAACGGTCGGCCTTCGTCTCTTAGGATCCGGGAACAGTTCCCGGGAACCGAGATGGAAAAATATGCCCTCTTCATCTACGAGTCGCTTAAAAAGACCAAGTGCAGAGAGTTCGTGCCTTCCCGTGATGAGATCGAGGCTCTAATCCGCAGGCAGGAGATGACGTCCACGGTGTACTGCCACGGCGGGGGCTCCTGCAAGATCACCATCACCTCGCACACCACGGCTGGGGAGGTGAGGACACAGACAGGGAGGTGGACAGGTGGCGGGCATGGGTGTGGCACTGTGCGCCAGTAGTCCCAGCATGCGGGAGGCTGAGACAGGAGGACGGCTGAGAGCTCAAGGGCACCCTGGACTGCTTTTCCTGCTACTCCCGGTTTGTAGGAAATAGCTCCGCATCTGTCCCCACTGATGGCCAGAGTGCCCCGTATTCCGTTTGACGGGGGAGAGCCGGAGCGAGCGTCCCGAGAAGCAGGGAGCCGGGCCCACCGGCTCACATGGCTGTCTTGCAGGTGGTAGAGAAGCTGATCCGCGGCTTGGCCATGGAGGACAGCAGGAACATGTTCGCCCTGTTTGAGCACAATGGGCGCGTGGACAAGGCCATCGAGAGCCGCACCGTCGTGGCGGATGTGCTGGCCAAGTTCGAAAAGTAAGTTGCGTTGCCGCATCTGAGAGCAGCCGGAGGGAATCGGAGTCAGCGTGGCAGGCGTGAGCCGCGCTCCGCAGTGTGCCCCCGGTGTGTTCGCGCCGGTCTCGTCTTACCTGTGCTGAAGCGCGGTTGACTCTTCATCGCTGCTCAGTGTTTGTTAGTTCCTGGACAAAGCCCCGTGTGGTGGTGCACGCCCGTGAACCTCGCACTCGGGAGGCTGAGGCGGGAGGATCACCGAGCTTAAGGCCAGCTGGGCTGCACACTGAGTTCAAGGCCAGCGTGCACTTCATAGCGAGACCCTGTCTCAAAAAAATAAATACACCTGTAATTTTGGATTCTGATGTAATTTCCCTAAATAGCACAAAATATATTTCTGCTCAACATAAATGCAGCCCTTGGAGAATATTCCTACCAGTTTTTATCGATGTTACTGTGAAGGAAAATAAAGAAAGCAGCTTTCCTGCCTGTCTGTGGGTTCCGCACAGGGCTTAGCTGGTGCCAACTAGATGGGACCCTCAGAAAGTGCTCCTCCGCAGGCTCTAACTGAGGCTTCCTGCTTGTTTTTCTCGAAGTGAGACCAGGAAGAAAGTGTGTTCTGACTTAGTCAGGTGAAATGACCGAGGCGCCCCGATGAGGCCCCTGATGCTGCACTGCGCTGTCGCCAGCCCCGCGGCCACCCCGGCTGTCACCTGAGCTGTCCAGAGTCAGCGTCCTTCAAGAGAATAAGCCGTGTCAAAGGGCAGACCGACTGCCCTTTGCATTCTGAGTCTCTCGTGCCCTCTGTCCCTAGGCTGGCTGCCACATCTGACACGGGGGACCTGCCATGGAAGTTCTACTTCAAACTCTACTGCTTCCTGGACACGGACAACGTGCCAAAGGACAGCGTGGAGTTCGCATTTATGTTTGAGCAGGTAGCGGGGCTTGGAACACAGCTTCCTTAGTTGGAAGCAAGAGAGAAACCGGTCACTACCCCAGAATCAATCAACTACTGGTGCTTAGAAATGATGGCCAAAGCCAAGCATGTCCATGCCTGTAATCCCAGCACTTGGGAGGCTGAGGCAGGAGGATCTCTGGGAATTGGAGGTCAGCCTGAGCAGCACAGTGGGACCTGTCCCTAATTAGTCAGTCAGTCAGTCTCTGAGGCCAACAGGATGAAGCCAGCGGCTGTTTCATTCACATGGAAGATGAAACTTAGCCGCATTTTATTTAAACTTCCCTGCCAAGAACTGTTGTATCGTCAGGGGAAGCAACCATAGGAATACTGGACATGGCCTGGTTCCCTGCTGTCTGTGCAGGGGCGGGAGGAGCTGAGTTTAAGGCAGCAGGGCTGGGTTAGGGTAGAAGTTTCTGTTTTCAATTTTTCCTCTTTCCTCACTAGCTGATGGCAGTGCTGTAGGAGAACTATAACTCCCAGCCTGTTAGAGGTGGAAGGTGTGGAGGTCGGGGTCCCATGACAGCGAGGGATGGGGCGGGGAGCCAGAGCAGAAGTTAGGAGAGTTTTGTTGGCACTAAGGGGAAGAAGGGTCTCCCACGGTGGCCACCGAGGCCCTCTGTCAGGGGTGATTTGTACAGTGAAGTCGCAACGTGGGCACCGCGCAGTCAGACCGCAGGCAACCTGGAGGATTACAGGTACAGCCACTTAGCTAATACCGAGGCCGCGGGGACGCGGGGCACGTGGCAGGGAGGTAGGGAAAGAGCAGAGGCGTCTCGGGGAAGGGCGAGTCCTGGTCCTTTGCTCACCCGTCTGATGCCAGTATGGACTTGCCGGACCAAGTGATGCTAAAGACAGGAGACTCTGCAGTTAGCGTTTCTCCCTCAGCCTGGCCCCTGTGTCACCACCCGAGGCCCTGCCTTCCTCGGGTGCCTCCAGCCACACTTCTGAGGTCCTTGTTCTTTGTGCTGGCTTCCTCGAGGGCCCAGCCCCTGTCTGTTCATTTCTGTCTTACTTAGCTGCCTGTACTAGCAGAACACGATTGCCACACTTCTTGTGGGGAGTCGGTGCGTGTGCAAAGCACATCATCATTTTTACTTCCCTTTCCTCATCCCCCCTTCATCTCTTGGTCTGCTTCACAGAAGGTCTGTCTCTGTATTTCCTGTTATCTTTCATCTTGCCCTTTATAATTTGTGTTTCTCATGTAAGAGAAGCCATGCAATATTAAGCTCGTGTGTCTGATTTATTTCACTTAACATGGTCTGAAGGTACATTCGTTTTCCTACAAATGGCTGCAGTGTACCCTTCTTTACGCAGAGTAGTACTCCATTGTGTACAATAGCACGGTTTCTTTATCCATTCATCTGTTGGTGGATAGACTATTTGCAAGATTTAGCAGTTGTGAGCTGTGCTGCTACAAACATGGGTGTGCATGCGTTGTGTGTGTGTGCTGCGAGCGTCTTGAATGCTTTTGGTAAGACGCATGGAAGGGAAGGGTAGAATTTCCACAGGGCAGGCGGGGAAGGTGGCATCGAGTAGCAGCGCCTGAGTGAGGTTGCCAGCCGCCTGTGTCCTGACCGTGTGCCCGTCGCCCCGCAGGCCCATGAGGCGGTGATCCGTGGCCACCACCCAGCGCCCGAGGAGACCCTGCAGGTGCTGGCGGCACTGAGGCTGCAGTACCTGCAGGGCGACCACTCGCCGCACGCGCCTGCACCACCCCTGGAGGAGGTGTACTCCCTGCAGAGGCTGCGGGCGCGCGTCAGCCAGGCCACCAAGGCTGCCGGCCCCGAGCGGCTGGAGCGGCGGCGTGCCAGCTTCCTGGAGGGGACGCTGCGGCGCAGCTTCCGGCCCAGCACCGGGCGCCAGAGGCCAGAGGAGGCACAGACGCTGGACATGTGGCTGCAGGAGGAGCTGGGCGGCGTGCGGGCCGGCGTGCTGGACAAGTGGCGGAAGCTGCAGGGTCTGAGCCAGGAGCAGGCCCTGGCCAGGTACATGGCACTCATCAGAGAGTGGCCCGGCTATGGCTCCACGCTTTTCGATGTGGAGGTGAGTAAGGGCTGGGGCGCGGGGCACTGCATGCCCCCTCTTTTGTGAGGGCTGTTTTCCGCCTTCCCCACAGCTTTTTCTTCTCCTTCCTCCTAAATGTTTCTATAAATTAGGAAAGAATATAAAATTTTTTTAAAAACATTTTTTGAGACAGGCTATGTAGTCCGTCCTGGCATCAAACTCTTGGCAATCCTCCTGCCTCAGCCTCCTAAGCGCTGGGATTACTGGTGTGCAGCACCACACCTGGCTAAAATGTCTATGCATAAATAAATTCTATTTTTTCTTATGGAAGCTATAGACCTGTTTGGGTTTTTTTAAATGCTGGTAAATTCTGCATTTATAATTTTAATTTTTTAGAATTAGATACAAGAATTAGAAACCGAGTGTAAAAATTGAGTAACCCTTCCCAAAATGGGACTAGTAGTGTTTCAGATTTTGGAGTTTGTTCAGAGTTGGAGGTATTTGCATCCTTTCACCAATTTGAACATCACTAATCTGAAAATCTGAAATTCGAAATGCTCCAGATACCAAAAATTCTCAAGCTTCGTGTCAGTAGTCAAACTTCCAAATTGTGGCGCATTCTGGATTTGGGATTTTTGGGACAGAGGTGTTCAGATGTGCTTTTTGTTTTCTCCTCACGAGGATTATCTGTTGTAAGAGAACAACAGCCCATGGAGTAGGATTTTTATTTCATAATCGGAACTTAATCAAGTGACACATAGATTCTGTGTTCGAGACCAGAGAGGTGAGAGGCAGAGCTGCCCTGAGCAAAGGGAAGTGCACCACCAGCTCCCTGACGCTGGTGACCACAGTCCCTCAAATTTGCAGTCTTCCTGCCTCAGCCTCCCAGAGTGTTGGGATTACCGGCATGTGCTGCCACACTCAGTTTATGGCTGTTGTTTTGGTTTGATTTTTTATTTTTTATTTTTTTAGTAGCATTGATTGAAAGAAAGCCTTACTAATGATGTAGAAGAGATTTTGTTCTCTTCTTTCTCCTAAAAAAAAAATAAAAGGCTTCGGCACAGTGCACCTGCAGGTCAACCTGGACCTGCTTTTGTGTGCAAAGTGCTCGCCCGGCACAGTCACGTTCAGTCCTTTGCTGTCGTTTTCCTGGCTGCTTTGGTGTGGAAACCCAGAGCCGGCAGAGCGACGCTGCCTGGCCCCAGACGCCTGGTCCGGGCGACTTCCGGCGCTGGTTCCCGTGGGGTCGCCGCATCCCTCCTGTTGCCTGACGGCGTCAAATCGAGGCTCTCCCCAGATCCAAGCACTGATTTCCTGTCCGAGGCCCCCGAGTGCCTTCCGGGATGCCATGTCGTGTCTGGGTCTTGGTTGGTTCTGTTGGTTTGCTCCAGGGTGCTCGGTGCCTGGGACTGGGTCCCACTCGGCAGCGCCCCGGTTCGTAGCCCTCCACCGTGCTCCTTCAGATCAGCCCAGCGCTGTGGTCCCCGTTTCATCTGTCAGTCTGTGGAGGGGGCTGCAGTGAGACCAGGGAAACGCCTCTTTGCACTGAGCAGACACGAGGTCCGTAATCCCAGCATGTAGAAGGCTGAGGCAGGAGGATTGCTGCAAACTTGAGGCCAGCCTGAACTACGCAGAGAAGCCCTTTCTCAAAGAAGAGGCCTGACTGCTCCTTGTGAAGAGCAGCCGGACCTGCCCGGCACAGAGTGAGCTGGAGATTTTCACTGGGCCTCTGCCACTGGGTTTCCCCAGGTCAGAGGAGAGGGCCATGGATGTGCCGCTGTGCTCTTCTAGCTCCCAGCCCCCCGCACAGGACGCAGTTTTGATCCTGGTCCAGGGTCCCACTAACCCTCCCTCTTTCTCCCCAGTGCAAGGAGGGCGGCTTCCCGCAGGAGCTGTGGCTGGGTGTGAGTGCCGACGCCGTGTCCGTGTACAAGCGCGGGGAGGGGCGGCCCCTGGAGGTCTTCCAGTACGAGCACATCCTCTCCTTTGGGGCGCCCCTGGCCAACACCTACAAGATCGTGGTGGACGAGCGGGAGCTGCTGTTCGAGACCAGTGAGGTAAGCAGCAGGGCCGCCCTTAGCAAAGGAAGTCACAGCACCAGCTCCTGGAGGCCTGTGGCGGGGAGCTGTCACCTATAGAGCTGGGCGAGGTGGTGCACACCTGCCATCCCGGTGCTCAGGAGGCTGAAGCAGGAGGATTGCCATGAGGCAGAGACCACCTGCACTACATAGTGAGACACTGGCTCAGCAAAAACACAAACAAGAAAAAAAGTGGGCGGAGCTGGTGGGGGAGGAGGCGGCCAGTGCAGAGCAGCAGTGGCCTCCCCGGCAGGGGACCAGACTTGGGCGATCCCGGCTTCAGGGGCTGATGGCGAACTTGGCCTTTCCATGTTTATCGCGGGGGCTCTCTCTGACTTCAGTGCCCTGCAAAGTGCTATGTGCCAAGTCTAACAGTTTACATCGAGCAAAATTTTGTGTGCAGAACCACCAGGTGGTGCATGCTGCATTTGGAAAAACCACAATTTGCTTCTCCCTGGCTAGGACTACTAGTCTTTTGAAAAAGGTCTCCCTTTGTGGTTCAGACTGGCCTCGAACTTGCCGCAGTCCTCCTGCCTCAGCCTCTCGAGTACTGGGCGTACGTCCGGCCCTGGCTAGGAATAGGGAAAGGCCGTCACGCTCCTGGCTTCATCCAGGATGGGAACCCTGGCCACGTACCAGAAGCTGCCGGCTCTGCGTGGGGGTTGGGGGGAGGGAGTGCGGCTGCCCGCTGCCTGCTGGCTGCCGTGACTGTGGAGCTTCTGCCCCGGCAGGTGGTGGATGTGGCCAAGCTCATGAAGGCCTACATCAGCATGATTGTGAAGAAGCGCTACAGCACCACGCGCTCCGGGAGCGGTCAAAGCAGCTCGAGGTGAAGGCGGCCGCAGCCCTCCCAGCTCTGACGTCCAAACGCGCCGCCCTCCGGCCTGGGCACAGGCAGAGCGGCCCGGCTCCCGGAAGCCCTGGGAGAAAGTCATCTCTGGGCCCCTTCGCCCCGTCAACTGCAGTGACCACGCACTGAGCGTCACCCTAACAGTCTGCACAATCTCCAAAGCTTTACTACTCTGGATGACACATGCCTTAAAAAGAAAGGGGAGCAAAGCCACGCTGCCACCAAAGCAGCCAGAAGTGCCTTACCTGGCAGCCCAGCCCTCCTCGGCTCCGACCTGGACCTTGACCTGACCATGCTGCTGAAGGGGCCGGCTTCCCTCCTGGGGGACTCGGAGCTCGAGGGGAAGGGGCTGTCTGTCCGTCAGTCGTGCACTAATCTCCTCGCCTGATTTCCCCGGCTGGGAAGGTGAGGGAGGGGAGGGGACGCGAGCGGAAGGGGACAGTGTGTGTGGCCGGAGCGCTGCTGGCAGCCTCCCTGGGACGAGCGTCCACTCTGTACTTTGTCTCATTTCCGGCGTCTGTGCTTGCACACACGCATGTTCAAAAACTCACACTTTCATCGCAAGCATTACACACAAAGGGAAGAGGATGTGCAATGGTGTAAACAGTCTGTATATTTTCCTAGTTCAGAGCTAGTCTTCGATCGTTACTTTATAAAACGGTTTTGTTACCAAGCTGGATTCCTGGATTTCCCTGTCTTTGCTGTCTTGATTTCGTTTTGTTTCCCACGTAGGGGAGTCCGCAGTGGCGTCCACAGAATCCAGGTCTGCGCTGCAGCCTGGAGGATGCCTGTTTATAGACCACTGTCACCCCCGCTCCGGGGCTGTTTGCAGACCACTATGAAGTCAGGTCATAGTCTTTCATTTCTAAACCAGTTAAGCTAAAAGAGTCCTTTCCTTGAAGGTCAGCGTGTGTCCCCTGGACGGGAGACAGCGGTGAGCACGCTGACATGGCGGGCAGCTGCGTGCCTGACGGGTAACCAGGAGCAAATCCGACGTGCCCCGACATGGCTGCTGAGGCTTTAATCAAGTGCATTCCTGTCTTATCCCCAGTCTCTTGTGGGTCCGAACAAGGCACCTGTAAATAAATCAGCACCGATGACTAGAAGAAAAATAATCTGGACTTGGACTTCAGTTTTATATGGAGAAGTTTTAAGGACTTGGGTCATCCAGGTCCACCCACAAAGGAAGCAGCAGCTTGCCTGAGCTCTGGCCCCTGACTCGTCACCCCCAGACAGCCCGGTGAAACCGCGTGCGGCCTGGCGCAGAGGCTGGTGACAGAAGGCGTCAGCGGCCGTCCGTGTGCTTCAGCAGGTGCCCTGAGGCAGCCAGCGAGGGCTGACTTGGTCGTGCTGTAGGGCGTTTGCTGTTGTTGATTTTGGTGTCACTGAGCCTCAGTGCCGTGTGTCCTGTACAGTTATCTCTGGGGACACGGTGGTTCCAGGACCCCTCAGGCACCATGATCGGCAGCACTTGAGGCCTTTCCGTGAGAGGGACCCGCATGCAGCCGCCTCCTGCCTCCAGCGCTCTCGGGTCTGGTACAAGAGGCGCTGCGGAGACGGTGGTCATCCTGTAGTTAGGCAACTGCAGTGAGGGGAAGGTCTCCATGTGTGCAATGCACGTGCACTTGGGGGATTTTTTTTTTTTCTTTTTTGGTTTTGTGGTTTTTGGTTGGTTGATTGGTTTTGGGGGTTTTTTTGTTTTGTTTTTTGAGACAGAGTTTCCCAATGTAGTTCAGGCTGGCCTTGAACTCATTATGTAGCCCAGACTGGCCTGAAACCTGCAGTGATCCTCCTGCCTCAGCCTCCCCAGTGCCAGGACTACAGGCGTGAGAAAAGGCCCAGAGGTGCAATCTCAAAGACCTGAGGATTGGTGCACTGATGTTGGACGGCCTCACCCTGACCCCAGGATGCAGCAGAGTGTGCAGTGGCCACTAGCTGCAGCCAGGTGTTGCCCAGAACCTGCAGCCTTGAGGGACAGAAAGAAGGCAAGCAAGGCTGTGTCCACACTTTGATTTCAGGGGAGAAAGCCTGGCAGAAGCAGCCCTTCCACTTCTCACCACTGGGCATCACCTCTGGGCCCTCAACCCCAAGGCTGCTGCCCCGAGTTGGGGTGGGGGGTGGCCCTGGGCTCAACCAAGGGCCTAGAGCCACAGAACCACCAGGATGGAGGGGTTGGCTTGGGTATGGTTCCATTTTCTGAGATGGGGTCTCACTATGTAGTTCGGGCTGGCCTTGAACTCACAGTGATCCTCCCGCCTCAACTTCCCAAGTGCTGGGATTACGGGCATGTGCCAACACTCCAGGCTTTGGGTTTGTTTTTATTAGCGTCAGTTTGCAATACGTAGTAGTTAAACTCTGTTTGGGGGATTGATCCCGTACCCCCCACCCCCGAGAACATGGGTTCACATAGGCACCTTGGTGGGCCAATAACTTTGTCTGGCTTTAACATTTTATTCAGACATAACTGTAGGCTGCCACCTGTGATCCTAGCACTCAAGAGGCTGAGGCGGGAGGATTGCCAGGAGTTTGACGAGCAGCCAGAATTACATAATGAGACTGTCTCAAAAAACAAAAAACGAAATGTAGATTGAGAGAAGAGGCCTGTATATCCTCATTTGGTTTCCTGGATGGTAACGACCTGCATCACTATAGAACAGTATCACCCCAGACAGTAGCATTGGCTTCTTCTGTCCACAGGGCCCATTCCAGGACCACCAGTTTTACATGCACTTGTTGGGTGTGCGAGATCGGTAGCGTTCATTGTGGGTAGTGGAGCAATTCTGAAAGCCTCCAAGGAGCCAGGCAGGTGGGCACACCTGTAATCTCGGCACTCGGGAGGCAGAGGCAGGAGGATCACTGCAAGTTTGAGACCAGCCTGGGACACATAGTGAGCTCAAGGCCAGGATGGAGTACACAGCAAGACTCCGTCTCAAAAAGTGAGCAAACAAACCAAAAACATTTAATGCACCATTGACTATAGTAATGTGGAAAATAGAAAGTGTACCTAATGAGCTAAGGAGATTTCAGAAGTGTTGAAGATGCCACCTAATTTCTTTCTGCTGCTCATAATAAAAAGGGGTAAGCTAAAGAAAGAACTGTTAAATACAAAGGCACTCCAGTGAGAAGTACCTACTTCACCAACACATGTTGTTCGACTCTTAGAGGTACACTACATAAAAGGCCAGTATAAGAAAATGCACTCCTAGATAGTGACAAAAACCAATTATAAAATGAATTTTTAAAATGCTACCTTGTACACTATTACCAAAAACATTCACCCTCCAAAAACAATCTAAGAAATAATTACATTGTGGGAGATCAAAGCCCCCGGTTTTTTATGCTCCAATCTGAACTGAGACATTAAGTTGGTTCACAAGCGCATATTAAAAAGCGGAAATTACTGTGATAGAAATATCAGTGAAAATGTGTTGCAGGTGGAAAGAGGTGGAGGCTGCACAACCCAACTTTCATTTATACAGGTGGGGAAGCTTGCAGACTGTGACTCCAACTCTGATGGTCCTTCGAATTATGCTGCGTGTAAAACGGCAAGAGATTCTAGTGAGTCGGTTAACCTCATCATCAAAGCGAAATACGGCCTCTCCTGGCAAAGAGGAAGCCCTATTTACTGGCTGGTAGAGAGCTCTTGCTTGAAATGTTTAGTTTTTAAACCAGCCAGCCTTCCATTACTAGGTAAAATCATGAATTTTTTTTTTTTTTTTTGGTACTGGGAATGGAACTCAGGACCTCATGCTTGTGAGGCAAACACTCTAAGCACTGAGCTAAATCCCCAGCCCAAAATCATGAATATTTTAGAAGTCAGTTTCAGCCTCCTTGGAGTGACCTGCAGGACGAGAACACGTGGTGGCAGTATCAGAGCCCCGGGGGCCTGGGCAGGTGACGGGACGTGCCAACACGGGCACCCCTGTTCGGAGCCGCCGCTGTTAAGAGGTCATGGACAGTGAACGCGTGAGGCTGACTCCATTAGCATTTCCTTTCATTACACTTCATTCTCGGTTGTGAGAATAACTGCCAGCTGCTTGTGGTGGCACACACCTGTAATCCCTGCACTCGGAAGGCTGAGGCAGGAGGGTGACCATTAAGTTAGAGGCCAGCCTGGGCCACCTAGTGAGTTCAAACCCAGCCTGAACAATAAAATGAGACCCTGTCTCCAGAAAACAAAACCAAAAAAAAACTGCTGGTCTCTGTAAGATGATGCCCTCACCCTTCAGAGTGAATTTTGTATACGTCACATAATCTGTACTCTTGGACCATCACAATCATTCCTATCTAATTTAGTCAGAATCTGTTCAGCCGGAAACAAATTTATTTTGTTTAGTTTTTATAAAGAGTATATGAAGGGTAACTAGTTCCTTTAAGCAAATCAACTCCTACACTTTAACTGCTTACCATGGTTAAAGGTGATTTCTTGCTTGTGTCACAGTCTAACCTGGGTATAAGGATGGCGAGTGGTAATTGTTCCTGTGGTTACCCAGGCCCCGCGTTGCAGAGGCTCTGCCTTCTCGGACAGCTGGCTTGCAAGGTCTCACTGGGCATGAACCACAGTATCTGGACGACTACCTCCACGAAACCTCTTCAGCCGGAAGTGATGTCACTTCCGCTTCCAAGGCACTGACAACATCCGGTTAGGTGGGGCTGCTTGTATGGGAGGGATCACGGGAACACCGGGGAGTGTGCTGTCTTGATGGATAGTTAGCTGTCACCGCCGCTGTATCTGCCCCTCTGTCCAAGAGATTCATGAAGACTTTTTTTCTCCAAGTACTGTACAGAAAACTCATGCCAGGCACAAAAGAACACTCAGGGAAATTAATGCAAAATCTGATCAATGTACTGCATCCCCAGGGACAAAACTGTAAACGGACTGCTTGGCCTATATGGTCAGAGGAAATCAAGGATGGAAGATCAGGAGCCATAAGAAAGTCCACTTTTGTCCCGTGTCTAGGCCTGAGCCTCTCCCTGGGCCCAGGCCCGCTGATGGAGACAGCACCCAGGAGGCGGGGGAACCCTGCGACACCCTGGCTTCTGTATGAGGACCTGGAAATCCCGGGTCTTCCCCAAAGAAAGCCACCTGGAGACTGGATTCCGAGGAGCGCCCTAACACCTTGATAACTTCTGAACAATGTCTTCACAGATGTGATACACAGAGCCACAAACAACCAGAGTGGGGCAGTATTGGGGTTGGTATGACGTGGAGACTTAGTGTGGGTCCACAGACCCACCCAGTGGTCATTTGTCTGGACTCCAAACTGAGAATGAAGACAGGCATGCTCTCTGGTTACACAACGTCACGCTGGGTCCTTGACTTAGTGCAAGACTGACAGAGAGGACCCATGAGAGTACTCAGAAATGAACCTACTTTGTGACCAAGACAGTGAATGCAAGACAACATGGTGTCCCGGGGCCAATGGCAGAAATTAATATGAGCCCACATTAGTCATTTTCTTGATGCTGGAACAAAGTACCTGCTACCCAGGACCTAAAGGAGCAGAGGTTCATCTCGGCTCATGATTTTAGTGGATTCGGTCCCTCGTCGGCTATTTCCAAGGCAGACATGGCATGGCGGAAGGAAGTAGCAGAAGAAAGATACTCAAACTGTGGCAGCCAGGAAGCAGAGAAGGGAGGAGCCGGGGACAAGGATGCACCCTTCCAGGTCAGTACTCCAGTGACCACCTCCAGCCAGTCCCTAGACCCCAACAGCACATTCACTACGAATGAATCCACTGATGAGCACAGCCCCTCCTGATCCGGTTAGCTTGCAGCACCCCACCGCTGAACTCACGAGATCCTTGGGACACTGTAGGTCTGAGTCATAGCACCTACCCTGGCTCCCAAAGGTTCATGTCCACCTTGTGAAGATGCACTTAGCCATCTCTAAGAGTCACCAAGGTTTTAGTTTCAGCAGTGCTGAAAAGTTAAGTCCAAAGTCTCCTTTGAGCCTCAGGTCAAACTTAGATGTGGGGCCCTGCGAAAGCAGGAAGCACGTAACTGCTTCCAGTGCACAATGGTACAGAGTAAACACTCCCCATCCAATAGCGGGGACAAGGACAGAAAACAATTAGATCAAAGCAAGACCGACACCCAACAGGGCGAACATTTAAATCCTGCAGCCCCATGTCTACCACTCAGGACAGGCCATGGCCGGGTGTGAACTGTGAAGAGTTTGGGGTGGATGTTTTAGAGGCAAATCATTAAAATCCCTAAAGAACTAGAAGACACGGGGAGATGGATCCTGGGAGATGAAGAACCAAGTCACGGTCCCGATACTACCTGCTTTGTGAGAGGTGGCATCACTGCCAGAGCAGAAGAGCACTGCCACTGCTGGGTGCGGTGGCACACACCTGTAATCCCAGCACTCGGGAGGCTGAGGCAGGAAGATTGCCACTAGCTCAAGCCAGCCTGGGCTACATAGTGAGTCTGAGACCAGCCTAAACTACATAGGGAGACACTGTCTCAAAAACTCAAAAAAAGGAGGAGGAGGAAAAGAGAAAAAGAAGAAAACTGTGTCCTGAACACATTATGTGCAGTGTAACACATTCTTCCTTAGAATCTTGGTTTTTTAACTAATTTCAGGTGAATTTAAAAATCAGAATATGTAACAATGTCTGAAGACACATGAGACATCTAGTACTAGTTCTTCAGAGAAAGTCATATTAATAAAAACAATAATAATAAATGATTCCTGTGGTACTTATATGGCCAGGAATGTGAGAGGGAGCAGAACCCTCTTCCTGTGAGTTACTCACTGCCCCCTGAGAGCTGCTGATTTCTCTTCCATCTGAAACACACCAGAAACGCTTCTCTCCCCAGACTGGCCCTCTCCCCTGGCTTCTGGGTCTCAGGCCCTTGGGGCCTGCCGATCTGCTTCTCTGGCCCCTGCCGCCTGCCCGAGGGCTGGCAGCTGCCTCCCAACCCTGCTCCTGCTCCCGGGCGCTCAGTCTGCCCTGGTGTGCTGCAGCCCAAGGCCCAGGCCCAGAACACCCTCTCTTAGCTCCTGCGGCCTTGTGTCTGCCTTTCGCAGGTTGACGAGGAACCGAGGAAGAGCGCCGCATGGACCTGGGCCACCCTCTCCTGGTTCGTGCCGAGCACTCCTGGGCCCTGGACCACCGTCTGGTCCCCAAACGCAGTAGCCCGCATCCCACCTGGGTCTCCCGGGGCTGCGCTGAGAGATGAAGCGCACAGCGCTTGGAGTCCTCCGAATCGCCCCTCTAGTCATCTGTCAGGGGGCACCCTTGACCCTGCTGTCCCTGGGGTTCCACAGCTCACCCCTTAGTGGGTCCTGTTGCTCCACCTCCCGATGCGTCACCATTCACCCATTTTTCTCCACCTCACCGCCCCGTGACTTCTTCCCTGCCTGCTCTAGCAGCCACTCCTTGCCCTCCGTGCTGTCCCCTCCTGAGTGACCTGAACGATCTGTTAAAGATGAAAGCTGAGCTGCATGTGGTGGTGAATGTCTGTAATCCTAGCACTCAGGAGGCCAAGGCAGGAGGATCGCCATGAACTCGTTATGTAGTCCAGGCTGCCCTGGAACTTGAAGCAGTCCTCCTGCCTCAGCCTCCTGGGAACCGGGATTACAGGCATGGGCCACCGCACCCAGCTTGAATGAATTTTTATTGTTTAAATTTTATACCCCTCGACAGCAGAGACCATGGTGGTATGGTCTCTGTATCCTGCCTCTCTCAGGAGGGTGCACATGGCTGGAGTTGAGCACAGTAAGCTTGAGTTGAGGAGCTGGGCCTCTGTCCCAGGAAAGTGAGAGATTTCGTTTCTTGCAGCTTGCTGAGCCAGGCTCCCTGCTAAGTGGCTTGCACCGATCCTCAGGCAGGCAAGAGTACACGGAAGAGAGATGGCATGCCACCCAGGGCATGGTCTTTGGGAAGAGGAAGTAGGCGGAAATGGTCTCTTAAAGTCATTTTTAGAAGTCTCTCGTGCTTCTGAAAAACATTTTTTGTTGTTTTGAAAATTTTCAAAGCCACAGAAAAGTTGAAAGAACAATACGGCGATCACCCGGATGCCTGTACTCCTCATATAGGTTCACCATCTTGCACAGTGACTTCCTGTCTCTCTGCACACACACGTACACACACACACACACACTCACTTCCCTTCTGCTGAGACCAAGCGGCTGCCCTCCAGGAGTCTGACCCCTAAGGCACCACACAGGACGAAGAGGTTCTCTTATCCTGCCTCCATTAGCGCACCTAGGAAAATCAACAGCCAGCCAACAAAACCACCCAACGGTCTGGACTCAAATTTTCCTAATTAAAAAAAACTTTTTTGAGAGTTTTTTTCCCTTGAGACTGGGTCTTGCTATGTAGCCCAGGCTGGCCTCTGAATTGTGGAATCCTCCTTCCTCAGCCTCCGGAGTGCTGGTTTACATGAACGTGCCACCACACCCAGCTCCTGTTTGTCTTCTGAGACTCACTATGAAGTAGTGGATTTTCAAAAAATTCAGTGTGTCATTTACCAGGGCGACTCATTTTGATCCTCAGAGTTTCCCCGACTAGGTCTCTGGTGCCCCTTTCACCTCACTGCTGTATCCTTTGGACACCAATTATTCAGGCGTCTGTGGAAAGGTCTCTGCCCTCGGCACGCAAGATGTTCCTCATCAGACCTGGTGTCAGCTAATTTTCCAAGCTATCTGGCAAAAGAGGGGAAAGAAGAGAAGGCAGAGGAAGCAAAAAGGATGAAGATGTGACATGTAGATGAGTCAACTTCCCAAGGTGAATGTAATTAATGTAATTATTATGTATCACGAGCATATACTACTAAACAAATGTACATAAATAAAATCAAAATGCTAAAACTGAGCCGGCTGTGGTGGCACACACCTGCAATCCCCACACTCAGGAGGCTGAGGCAGGAGCCTCACGGCCAGCCTGGGCCACATAGTGAGTCAAAGGCCAACCTGGAATATGTAGAAAGACACTGTCTCAAACAAATAAACAAAAACCCCGAAGAGGCTGAAGCCAAAAAACAGAAAGATAAGCCAGGCACGGTGGTGCACACACTGTCATTCCATCACTCAGGAGGCTGAGGCAGGAAGGTCACAAGTTTGAGACCAGCCTCGGCTGTATCGCAGGACCTTGTCTCGAAAACCAAACAACCACTAAAGCAAGAAAAAGCCTGCGAGACTGCAGGCATCCACCCGGGCACCCCCAACTGACAGCCGGTCCCCGCAGACAGAGTGCAGACCAGTCCAGGCCGCGGCCTCTGCTCTTCTCACCGCGGCCGGAAGGTGGCTGCAGTGAAGGAGCAGCTCTTGGTGCCGCCTCCTGTGGGGGGGTCTCTCTGTGGTCCTCACCTGTGCTGCCAGGAAGCAGACAGCACACGGGGCGGGCTTTTCCGGGGCAGTCTAGAGGCCGAGGTGCTGTAGGAGAATGTGGTTTCCCACACTCTTCTTCCTTGTCTTCTTTTTTGAGACAGGGTCTCGCTACCTAGTCCAGGCCAGCCTTGAACTCACTGTGTAGCTCAGGCGGGCTTCTAACTCACACACTCCTCCTGCCTCAGCCTCCCAAGGGCTGGCATTAGAGACATGTGCCCCCAAACCCGCATGAAGAGGGATGTACTTGGTCTTCATCCTCTGCTCCTGCCACAGAGCTTTAAATTGCTGGAAATTCCCGAGTGATAAGGGCGAGGAGTGTGTTTTGCTGTCCTAACAGGCCCTTCTCAGCAGGGCCTGAGTTCACACCAATGAGGTAACTCTTCGTGAGCCCTGATGGCCTCGGGATGGGGCTGGTCAGGGAGGAAACCACCTTGTGACTAGAGGGCTGGGACTTCAGCTATACTCGCAAATCTCCAGAGAAGGGAGAGGAGCCACAAAGTGAGATGCTGGGTGTGGTGGCGCAAACACGTCATCCCAGCACTTGGGAGGCTGAGGCAGGAGGATCGCTGTGAATTTGAGGCCAGCCTGAATTAGTGAGACTCTGTCTCAAAAACCAAACAGAATAAAACCAAAAACAAAACCGTTGTGAGTTAAAGTGGTTCAGCAGTAGAGAGAAGGCGTCACTTTTCAATGAATTAACCTGCAAGCTGCTGTGCAGAACTGCGAATTGCAATAAACAGAGCCTTAGCTTCTCCTCAGTGGTCAGGAAGTCATTTGCATCTTGCGGTGCCCTGGCTGTGCCGCTTACCCCTTTTCTGTGCCTGACTGCTGATGAACTGGACTCGAGCCAGGCCCCCGCGCTGAAGCACGGTCTGTGGCTGGGACTTGGTGGCTCTCCACTCTACTTCCTGTCTAAATTTAGGACAGGAAATGCCGGGGACCGCAGGCCGGACTCGGAGACCTTGATTTGGAGACGATGGCACCACCGTTTGCTGAGAGGATGGAAGCCAAGTCGCACTTCCTGGGACCTCAGGAAGCTGGTGTTTTGATTCTCATTTCCCGGCTGAAAACAAACAATTGACAGCAAAGAAACCCACAATCTTCAAGATCTCTCTCCTGCCCGCAGGACTGTGTTTGAACCTCAGTTCCTTGGTCTCAGAACTTTCTCTCACCCGCTCTGTTCATCCAGGAGTGTTTTCATACACAGTGTCCTCAGCCCACCTCAGGCTTCTATCTGGACAAAGCCATCCTGAGTTGACAATATTTGAAGTCAAATGCCCTGAACACACTGCCTCCCATACGTCCTCGCCAGCAGCCCCCTGCGCCATGCAGCCTGGGGACTTCCCGCGTGATTTGAGCCTCCCTCCGCGGCCCAGCCAAAGCACCACACCACTTATCTCTAGACCAAGAAAAGACAAAACCCGCAATTCCAAGTATAGTTTCTCCAGAAGGGGTATCTTCTTTCTTTGTTTTTGCTTTGTTTTTGTTTTTTAAGACAGAGTCTCACTCTGTGTAGTTCAGTCTGGCCTCGAACTCACTATGTAGCCCAGGCTGGCTTCGAACTTGTGGTGATCCTCCCGCCTCAGCCTCCCGAGTCCTGGGATGACAGGCATGTGCCACTACACCTGACTGGAATGCGTATCTTTTTTGTGCCATTGGAAAGTTGAAAAATCTTAGTTGAACCCTCACAAGTCAGGGCCTGTCAGCACTCACACCCGATCCCAGGCAGGCACCGAGCTGGCCAGGGCTCCCCGGTCCTTCTCTGTCGTGCCTCTGCCCAGTTCTCACACAGGCCCTCCCTCTGCCTGGACCTGTCCCTCATCCGAAGCCCTGCTGGCCTCTGAGCGGTGTGCAGACCCTCTGGCTGCCTTTTTCCAGTCTCTCCCCATCTGTGCCCCACCCGCCTGGCCCTGGGAAAGCAGCAGTTGTACCCTTCTCCCTGTCAGCCCACTGTCCACATTTAGTACATGATGCATGAGCAGTGGACGAAGAAATGGCAACTGACTATGTGAGCAAGCAACGAGGCAAAACAGGCCGGTGAAAGGGAGGGAGAAAAAGGCTGCTGACCGGGCCAGAACAGTACTTGGAAGCAGACCAGGGGTAGGGGTGTGCGTGGAGTGGCACACACCTGTAATCCCAGAACTCAGGAGGCCGAGGCAGGAGACTTGCTGTGAGTTCAGGGTCAGCTTGGGCCACATAGTGGGTTTAAGGCCAGCCTGGAATACATAGCCGGTGTCTGTCTCAAAAAAGCTAAAAAAGAAAGAACAAGTCCCTTTGGGGTACAAGGGAGTGATATCTGACCTGGATACCTCACAGGCAGCCACCTTCCTGGTGTGAGCTTGTCCTTTCTGGTAAGCGCATCCCACGTGTAGAGATTGCTTGTTGCGTGTGGCCTGCTCTGGTTTGGACATGAGCATTCCGGCAGGCGCAGCAGACCTTGAGCCCAGCACACATCTGGTGGACCCCTTCTGTGAGCCAGGCTCAGGGCTGAGCCTCAGAACCAGGTCAGAGGAGGCCATGAGTGGGGTCCGGTCGTGTTTCTATTTGTCCCGTTGCTGCTCCAGCGCAATGTTATATGTATCTGTGCGCGCAGCGAGCTGCCGAGGGGCTCTGGCTGTGACAAGAATATTAAGGGGAGTTAGGCATCTATGATGCGTTCATGGGAGGGCTTTCACAAAATTATCAACACACGAAAATTCTAGCTGTGCAGCTGATAAAAATATCACAGGTACACCCGGCTCCTTCTGTCCAGGGAACTGCGGGCCTGGCTTGGGATCCTGACATGAACCATTTTAAGGGAAAAGCAATAATATTGGTACAATTCCCCTCATCTGAAGGCTTGCCCTCGCTTTGCCCTCGGAGACCTCCTCAAGCGGGATCAATTATTCATTCTTTTCCTCTCCTATTACAGCTCTGTCTGCCTCCTTTCAGAAGAGCAAGGTGAGTGGCCTCTTTTAGAGCGGTCCTACGTGCAGTGAGACAGTTTCCCAACATCCAGGAGGAGATGTCATTTTCTAAACTGTCACCTGTGCTCAGCAGCTGCGACCGTTGTCTCTCCCGTTTTTTTCTTGGATAGTCTCCTGGTGTCCGCACTCTCAAATCACCAAGCTCATTAATGTGAGTCCGCTCCATTCCCCACAGCCAGGGAGGCAGAATTCCAGGGTACCGCGGTCCCTGTGGGCACCTTCTCTCTGCAGCCCTCGCGCTGAATAAATGACTCCGGCGTCACAGAGCTAATTAGACTAAGAAGAAAACAGGAGCGCTGTTCCTGCATCTGCTAGTGCCCACTCCCGCCACAGTTTGCCAGCAATTATTAGAGGTCAGAGGTGAAAAAGGCAGATTAGAGCAATGAATGGAAGCTTTTAGGCCAAACAGTTTTGTGCAGCGGAGAAACCTTTGTAGTGATTTGAAGGGAAGGGGGAGCGCTGTGCACCGCGTAGCTGTTTGCAGCCAGATTGATGGTGAGAGGGAGATAATAAGAGTTGCCAAGTGCACACAGCAACTGCAGCTTAGTTTTTATGCGTCTTGCTTGCTTGATGCTTTGGCAGCTCCTGACAACAGTAATTAGAATGCAGGGAGCAGGAGGGGCCCGAGGAGTCTTGCAGACGTGTTTCTGGGGGCACATCAATACCCAGGGGCTCCGGCTCTCCTCCACTACGCTCTTGGCACCAGCAGCAGCACCCCGAGTCTAGGGAGGGATTTTAGAAAACCAAAACCCTGGCAGGGTGGAGGGCTAAACAAAGACCAAATTGCAAAATTAAAGCATGTATCTCCCAAAGCGCCTTTGCTAGGGCCAGAGAAATCTGGACCCGGAAAAAGATAGTCTTTTGTTGAAAAAAATACCTGAGTTGTTTCCACATCACTTTCTCAGGGCTTCCCAGGCCTCTTTCTGTAAAGTTCTCAGATGGATACTGCTAAAAAAGGCACGTTGGAAATGCCAGCTATCTCTCAGGTTAAAAACCAAACCTCCTAGAGCCGGGCATGGTGGCGCACGCCTGTCATCCCAGCACTTGGAAGGCTGAGGCAGGAGGATCGCTGCAAGTTCCAGGCCAGCCTGGCTACATAGTGAGTTCCAGGCCAACCTGAACCACATAGTGAGACTCTGTCTCAAAAAAATACAAACCCAAACCTCCCGTCACCGGCGGATCATTCAAGGCCCTTAGTGAGGTAACTTCCTGAAGTGCACCCCCTGGCACCCCCAAACTTCTGCCACACTGAACCCCAGAAGAAATGACCACCTCCTGCTCCATTCCCAGTTACTTCTGGGGCCCTACAAGTCCCTGCGGAAGCCATCTAGCTCCAAATCCGCATCCCCCCCCATTCCTCCACCCCTTCACCAATGCTGGAGGCCCAATGTGTTATAATTTTAATTTTTATGTTTGTTAGTACACATGCAGTACATAATGATCATATCCCTCTTGGGGACTTGTATGTGTATGTTACACATCTTAATCTTTATGTCCCTTTCCCCTCCCCAACCTCCTTCCCCCTCGCTCCATCTCTCGGCCCCCTTCCCCTCTGAGAAAGATCTATCTCCCTACTTCCTGTCACT
The DNA here is from genome assembly GCA_004026905.1 of Hystrix cristata. Classification (NCBI taxonomy): domain Eukaryota; kingdom Metazoa; phylum Chordata; class Mammalia; order Rodentia; family Hystricidae; genus Hystrix; species Hystrix cristata. Next base: position 13,729 of record PVJO010018921.1, on the reverse strand, counting down.
TGCCTTTTATTTTGCTCTTTAGTTATACTCTGGGGTTCTCGCATAAGAGAAACCGTAGATAGTTAAGCTCGTGTGTCTGATTTATTTCACTAAGCATTATCGTCTTAAGGGGCATTCGTTTTCCTATGAAAGACTCAAGCTTTGAATGCCCAGTGAACAGGGACTCTGTCAGTGCTGGGCGGCCCTCGCGCCACAGCAGCTGTCACGGTGTAGTCGGTGTCCCTGGGACTGTGGGCCTCCCGCGGGTAGAAGCCACATCCTCCGAGCTCAGCGAGGCGCTGGGCACAAGCAGCTGCTCAGTAATGCTTTGCGTGACTCTGGGAATCTGTCCTTTGCACTCTAAGATGCATGCAGGTCCAGGCGCGCATCTCAAAGTTACCGATGAACAGAACATGACAGACGCTCGCTGGGGCAGTGGGCTTTTCTTTGTTTGTTTTGTTTTTTGAGACAGGGTCTCCCTGCGTAGTTCGGGCTGGCCGTGAGCTCACCGCGTGGCCGGGCTAGGCGCGACCTCGCGGCGACCCTCCTACCTCAGCCTCGGGAGTCCCGGGACCACAGGCGCGCGCCCCGCCCCGAGCCTGACCGCACCCACTTCCCGGGCGGCACCGCCCGCGAGCTGACGTCACAGCGCCCCGCGCGTCCGCCCGTCCCGACCCGTCCCCGCCCGTCCCCGCGCCCGTCCCCGCCCGCCGGCCGGCCGCGTCGCGCTGCGGCGGCGAAGATGGCGAGCGCGGCGGCCGGGGAACCGGGCCCGGAGGGGCGCGCGGCGGCGGCCGGGGCGCAGGGCGCGCGGGAGGCGGCGGTGGCGCGGCTGCTCGGGGCGCGCGGGCTGTGGCTGGGCTGCCGCGCGCGCGAGCTGCTGAGCTGGGAGAGGCCGCTGCGCAGTCTGCTGGGCTTCGCGGGCGCCAACCTGCTGTTCTGGTGAGCGCGCCGCGCGGGGGCGCCGGGCCGGGCCGGGCCGGGCGGGGCGGCGGGCCGGACTCCGCTCGCCGCTGGCCCCGGTGCTGCAGAGCTGCCTCACGGGCTTTGCTCCCGAGGACGAGGCGTTCGTGCACAGCGCCGCCCGGGTGTGCGCGGCGTGCGAAACACTCCTCGGCACGGGAAGCCCGGGAGCGCGCGGGGGAGCCTCGGGGCCCTTCCACAGGTTCCGTCCCCAGAAGGCCAGCCGAACACGGGTGCGTGGCCCTTCCCCCAAGGCCGCCTGTCACCTCTCCCGGCGGGACCCAGCGCCGACCAAAGCCTCCTTTGTTCGCTAAGTGTCCTCCTCGCCAGCTGGCCGCGCGCCGTGCAGGACGAGCGGCTCCCCAGCGGACACCTTGTTACCAGGATGTCTCAGCCTCGAGTTGGGAAGTAGATGAATCCGGAGGAGACGGAGACGCAGAGCAGGGTCGGCTTGAGCGATGCGGAGGTGGCGTTTCCTGCAGCTCTGTGTGTCTTGGTTTCCCCCGCGAGCTGTCTGGTCGGGCGCGGTGAATGTGATTAAGAGGTTTCAGCTCCGTGTCCTGGAGGTGTCCGGCCGGTCGTGCCGGGAGGTCACCGAGCTCGAAGGGGCGCCGTACTGTGCGTGGCTCTCCTCCTTTTGCCTTGAGCTATGTGTTTTTACATTTTTCTTTCCTCATTTTAAATTTTATTTAAAAAGTAACCAGTAAAGTCGGCACTTCAGAAGTCGCAGGGTAAGAGACTGTAAACATTCTGCAGATCTCCTTCCCACGCCAGCCCAGGGCTGCCCAGTGTCCTCCCCGAGGCAGTAAGTTTGTGTCCCTTGTGTGTCTTTAATGCAGGTGTGAGCAAATACACTATATTCTGTGCAAGGCGCGGGCACCATACCGGCTGTTCCTCTTCTGAGTAGATCTTGGAGGTGACTTTCTTTCTCAGATGCGTGGAATTCCTTCAGAAGGAGGTCTGAAGTTATTTAACCTGTCTCCTGTGGAGCAAGTATTGCAAGGAGTTTTGTAGGACAAATTCCCTGAAGTGAGTTACTGGGCCAGACGGAGATGTGCACGTGGAATTCTTCTATTTTTATTATTTTATTTTATTTTTTGAAACAGGGTCTTACTATGTAGCCCAGGCTGACCTTGAACTCACAGAGATCCTCCTGCCTCAGCCTTGCTAGTGCTGTGCCTTACTAGTGCAGGTGGCCACCACCATACCCATCCCTTGGAATTTTTAATGAATACCACCGTGTTGCACTTCCTTGGGGTTCCGCCAGTCTGTCCTCCCACAGCAATGTGTGTGGCTACCTGTTTATCCACATTCTTTTTTCTTAAGAGGTATAAAGGAATTTATTAGGCAGAAATTTAAAAGTATGTGCTCAAAGAAATAGAGTACGGGCCCTTGACAGACGGAGGCACACTACAGCTTGGAGCTGGGAGTGTTTGTGTGCTTTTGGCAGTGGAAATCTGGGGACTTAGTGAATCCGTAGATAGTTCGGTCTCACTTTTGGTTTGGGGGGCTGACTCACCGAAGAAAGGTAATGACCCATTTTACAGGTGAAATGCATGAGCCCCACCAGTTGTGCGGGTTTTGTTTTGTTTTGTTATTTTCTTGAGACAAGGTGTTGAACTACGTGGTCCAAGCTGGTCTTGAACTCATGGTGATCCTCCTGCCTCAGCCTCCTGGGTCTGGGATTACAGGCATGCACCACCAGGCCCGGCTGCAAACATTTTTCTCTACGATGTAGTCATCCATAACGTCTATTGAAAATAATGTGTTTTGCATGGAATAATCAAAAGGGATACAGGTCTTATTCAGGAGCACTGGCATTCATCCATTTTATTTATGACTCTGAGGAACAGTGCACAGGCGCCTGCGGCCAGCCTCATTCTGGTCCTGTTTTATTTCTCTTGGTTGTGCGTCTGTGGTCCGTGCATGCATGTCCTTTGACAGAAAGATAACAATTTTGCTCTTTAAATTCCTAACTACTTGCTGCTCTTGGGTTTTAAGGCATTGGAGATTATGTCTCACTTCTTAATTTTGTCAAAGTTTTGGAGGTTTTTCATCCTTCCATCTTTCAGAGGTTAAAACATTTTCAAGGCTGGTAAGTTTTTTTCTTAAAGATTGTATTTCTTTTCAAGTGATGTTAAATTTCACAGTACTCTAACATTCTGAATCCCAGAAACTTAAAGCTTGAATTTTCTATGAGAGAAACACAAACGGTTAGTGTTAGAAATATGAGGAACCCAAATCTTATTTTAAGCAATAGTGATATTCCCGCTTTAATTACTATCATTTCACTTTTGGGGAAATTAACTTATTTGTTTGTTTTCCGAGACAGAGTCTGGGTATGTAGTTCAGGCTGGCTGTGAACTCACTGTGTAACCCGGCCTGCCCTTGAATGTGTGGCAACCTCCTGCCTCAGCCTCCTGGGTCTGGGATTACACACGTGTGTCACCAAACCTGGCTTTTTATACATATAATTTTGGAATGATTTGGTATCTGGTCCTAGCATTCGTTTGCTTTGACTCAGAAGTGCTGGCATTTATTAGCGTCCCATTATCTGTATGAGTATAGAGCTTTAGCGTTAGGAAGACAAAAATTGAGTCATTGCTGTAGCAGAAGGCCAGAACTCAAGTCTGCAGAAACAGCTGTGGAGGAAGAGTCAGGCAAGGAGAGCTCATTTCGATCGGTTCTGGGGACATTGGCACAGTGGATGAGAGAGGTCGTGTGTCCCCAGAAAAGGCCATGTTTAAGCCGGGCGCGGTGGCACTCGGGAGGCTGCGGGAGGAACAGGGCCACAAGACTGAAGATGAAGGCCGCCTGCCGGTCATCTCCGCAGCCCGGCATGCCAGAGTCCTTTCTGCAGCATCAGGCCCTTTCTGTCTCAGCCCCAGGGGACTGTCCTTATCCCGTTGAGAATTCCCGGCTCCCTCCACTCCGCATTCCTGGGGCTTTGCAGACCTTCCTGGACATGCCACGTTGCCACGTCCCTCCTGGGGTCCAGCATTGGCGGGCACCCTGACCAGTGACACTTGTCCTCCTCACATGGCCTGACATAGAATTTCTTTATCTGCTTGACAGGGCTTGGTGATAGCCACTACTGTTGCTGTGACAGAGTCTCCTCACTCTATAATTTTCGTAGTTCATCGAAATTTAATTGCCACGATCACTGTGATGCAGCGCTGCTGAGCCTTTTAGGGACGAGCACGCAGAGGTGACCCAAAATCCACTTGTGTATTGCAAAGTGTCAAAACTGCAATTGAACCTGAGTGCTGAGGTTTAGTTTAGAAATAACCACCCATACACTAACCTTTGTTTTAAAGGAAAAACACTGTCACACATGTGCCGTAGGTTCGCCACTGCTGTTCTAAAAGATTTCCACATAACATCTCATTTAATTCTTACCTCAGCCCGGAAAGATGTGTTCTCCATTTACACAAAAGGAAACTGAGGCCTGTGGAAATGAACTGAACTATGGCCAGGACTTCAAACTGTACTGTTGCCCAGAATATTCACAGTAACGGAAATTATGCCACATTTGCCCATCCGGTGGCTAGCAAGTGTACAAAATTATGGCTTGTGTACTTTAAATTTTGTTCTGTTTAGTTGTAAACGTCAAGAGCCGCGTGTGGCTGGTGGCTCCTGTGTCAGCGTGTACGGCCCTAGAGAGTGGGGATCGCCGGGCCAAGAATCCACATCCATTTCCATAGACCCAGTTTTTACTACCGTACTCTAGCTACAGAACGGCAGGAGGCAGTTAGGAGTTAGTGTTTCCAGTACTGCAGAATTAAGCCTAATGTGAGAGTCATGATGTTGGGAGAAGGTTGCTTCTGCATTCAGAGGGATCTCTGTAGTCTGTGGACCGGTCAGTCACGTTCCCTGCCTCAGATCTGTCGCCCCGGGGTGGGCACGGGGTAGACCAGAAGCCCGAGGTCTGTGCGTCGTATGTCATGGCCTTCAGGGCTGTGCGGCTTGGGACGGGACGGAGGTCCGGGGCTGTGGGACGTTGGTGAAGGCTTTGTGCAGTTTATTGTACCAACTCAGAAGAAAGCTGCAGTTCTCCAGGTAAGGTTAATGGCGAGGCTTTCACGTTGGGTAGAGGCAGGAAGAGATGAACAGGGAGACTTGCCTGACTCTGGCTGTTTTAGAAAGCAGAGATTTAACCCAGCTGTCCACACCAGCACAGGACCTGAAAGGCGGGAGATGAGGACGCTTGCTGTGCTGAGCCAAACCACATGATGTCCTTCCTGCCGACACAGGGCGGGCTGCTCAAGGGGCTTGCAAAGTATCGAGGACCCAGTCATCAACAGCAGTGCTGGGGCTTTTTCGCAGTGAGTCTTCAGCCGATGTTCCCGAGGGCTGCCTGTGACAAGGTCACTCCCTGTGAGCCCTGAGGAAAGCTGTCGTCACAGACCTGGGTCCTCCGCACTGGGAGACACTGGGGAGGACCCCGGGAACAGGGCCCTTTATCCCAGATTAGCAATCGTTTTTGAAACACACCGGGGTTTCCTCTGTGCAGAGCTGACTTTTAATGTGAATTTAGTGATTTTTGCACGATCTCCTGGGGGTGCTTTTTGGCCAGTAACTTTATCTCAGCGTCAGTCTGCTCTTCTGTCCTTTTATCCTGTTGTCGTAACTGGAAGCCCCTAAACTGTCCAGTCGATCCCAGTGAGGACCAATAAACGAGGCGCACCCTTGTTTGTAGCTGTGGCAAATGTGATGGTGCCTGAGACACCGAGACACGTTTCCATACCCGGGGAGGGAGGCTGGTGGGGAAGCCAGGAATCCTGGCACAGGATGCCGAGTGCTGACCCGTCCCACGGGAGCCAGGAGGAAGCAGGACTTTCCTTGGGCAGAAATGAGGGGTGCTGTGGTTTCCAAAGTTCTGTTTGGAAACTTAATCCGCAGATTTAGATGATGGTGAGATTTGGAGGTGAGACTCCCATTTGCATCAGTGCTGTGATAAGAAGGGAAAGACAACCAGGCCGTATGCCCGTCTCCCTCGAGAGCCGCTGGGAGACCCTCAGTGGGCACTGGCACCATGCTGCTGGACTCCCAGCCTCCCACGGTACAAAATAAACCTCTATGCCTTATAAATGATCAGACCAGGACAAACACCGTGAGGATTGTGGAGGAGACAGGATGTGGGGCAAGTCACGGTGGAAGAGGACTGATGTACACTGAGTAGTTGTCACACTAGGTGCTCTAAGTTTAATTGATGAAAGTATAGACAGGACACACAGTAGCATTAACAAATATGTTTACATCTAGGAAGAAGCAGAGATTAAAAACAGAGATACAGCCAGATGTGGTAGCACAGTCCCGTAATCCCACCATTCTGAAGGCTGAGGCAGGAGGATTGCTGCTATTTTGAGGCCAGCTTGGGCTACATATTGAGATCTTGTCTCAAAAAACCAAACTAAATTAAACCAAATCAAACCAAACTAAAAAACCCAAAACCAGACATACAGAAACAGAGCAGAGAGGAGGGGAAGGGAGTGTGGTTTTATGCAAATTTCCTGAGTGTGACGGTGGAAAGAGAAAGGTGGGGCCGATTTAAGATGTTACTATTAGAGTATGCGGAGAAATGTGGACCTTGTCCAATAAGCAGCCTCCATCTGTCACCCTAAAATAAACACCATCATTTCCTCCCTTTCTTCCAAGACCTCCATTAAAAATGCTGCAAGGATTCATTGTGTCTCCTCTGTACAGTGACTCTGTTCTGGGTGGGGTCTCAGAGGTGCAGTGGTCCGGGGCTGTGGGGCTGCGGGAGCTGGCCCGGAAGTCACGGCGGGGGGGGACATGGGCTGATGCCCCCGGCTCAGGTCAGGCATGGGGCTGAGTGTGTCCGGTCCAGGCATCGAAGCTTGGAGAGTGTGGGGCATTTCTGGGAGCATTTCCTGGGGCAGTGAGGAGACAGCAGGGAGACTGGTGACCCAGAAGAGTGCCTTGCCAAGGAGGGTTGCAGCATGGGGGCTCCCCGGAGAGGGTCCCTCCCGGAAGCCAGGTGACAGCCTCTGACATCAGCTCCCACGGGACTTGCATTTGCACCTGCCCGGCCTTTAAGGATCTGCTCCTTTTTTTTTTGTTTTGTTTTTTGAGAAAGGGGCTTGCTATGTAGTCCAGGCTGGTCTTCGACTCACTGTGTAGTTCAGGCTGCCTTTGAACTTTCAGCAGTCCTGCCTCAGCCTCCTGAGTGCTGGGCTCACAGGAATGTGCCTCCATGCCCGGCTATGGTATTTTGTTACAGCAGCCCTGGCTGAGACGCCCCCTTCTCTCTCTGGCTCTTGGCTCCCGGGGCTGGGCTCTGTGGACGGGGAGAGGTGGGCACAGCCGTCTTTGGGGTGGTGGGGTCCTGCGATTGCCCTGGAGGGCAGATGTGTCCCCTGAGTCCAGGTCGGGTGCCTGCAGAGAGGCCCGCAGCTTTCTTGAGGAAAGATTTCGGCAGAGCGCGGATGACTCGGGGTGGAACGCTACGCGGTGCTGTCTTCCTGGCTTTGTTTAACTCTGAATAGCTGGGGTTCCACCGGGAGGGGCCACCATACCTGGCTCAAGCTGTATATATATTTTAATTAATTAATTACTCTTTGTGGGAATTGAACCCGTTCTTTGCACTGAGCTACATCCTGGACCCTTTTTATTTTTTATTTTGAGACAGGGTCTTGCAAAGTCACTCTATGGCCCAGGCTGGGCAGGAGCTTCGGATCCTCCTGCCTCGGCCTCCCAGAGTACTATGATCACGGGTGCACCGCCACGCACGGCTAGATGTGTTGTTTAACAAAGCAGTACTGAGCTTGGCGCCTCAGTCACTGTAGTGTAGACTAACAGGAAGTGTTTTATGGGGAGCCTCCCACTGCCCAAGATAAGACGAGCCCATACTGTCTGTGTATTATTACACGCCTGCTTTTAGAAGCCCGCAGTTCTTAATTATTTTCAGATTCCGCCAGATGATTCAGTGTGATGCTCTTTGTTCTGCCTATTGCAACTTGTTTGGAAAGATTTTTGTCTCCGGGCCGAAGACAGCAGCATTCACTGACAACAGCTCACGTACCGTGCGGTGCCTTGTCCTCCTGATAGAGTCTTGCAGCTGGGACAGAGGGCTAGAACCACCCCTGGGGTAAACGCCTTTCTTTAGCCAGAGGCCGAGCAGACCTTGTGTCCCCCTGCTTTGGTTTTTTGAGATAGGGTCTCTCTGTGTAGCCCAAGCTGGTCTCGAACTCTGCAGTCCTCCTGCCTCAGCCTCCTGAGTGCTGAGGGATTACAGGTTTGCACCACCAGGGCCCTCTGGCTTTGCCCGATTTGATAAAAAGGATGTCGAGGCTGAGGGTAGTTGGGTAACTTGGCCCAAATAACAGGGTGTGGCCGGGGCAGGATTCCAACCAGGTGTCTTTGTGCTTTTGTGCAGCGGATCGGATGCCACGCAAGCGGAATCTGCGACGTGCAGGTGGCGCGTGATTCTGTCCTCTCCTCTTTGAGTCCCGGAGGCGGGTTAAATGGTGTCTCAACGGCTTGCCCCAGCTCCCTCCTGCACCGCTTGGTCTCTCTGCTTTAGAGAGAAGTCAGTGGATTTTTCCAAGTGAGATTTCGGCACTTTGTCCCTGCGGGGCCCTCTGAGTCCGGAATTATCCTGCCGGGCATGCGTTTCTCTGAGCTGGCACCACTTCCTATTTCACTTCCCTTTGGTGTTTGCCCTTTTGACACAAGGGTGGCTCCTGTCTACAGGTAAAATATCGTGGGGACGCTCACCTGTTTCCAGATGGCTGTGTGGTGTGGAATGGGGTGTGGCAGACGCGTCCTTTGGGATCGGGGCTGGGTGAATTTCACGTTTGGGAAGTGGTCTATTGTCTTTCTATTGTTGTTTTAGAGACAGTCTCTCTGTGCAGTCCAGACACCACCAGGAGTGGTGATGCACGCTTTCTCTAGATGCTTTTCTAAGGAATATTCTTTAAAAAGGCCATGTCTTGACTTGGCACCCTAAGACATGAACTTCGTCCTTGCGCCCCAGTTCACGTGAACGCTTCCTCCCCTGCCTCCGCTGTGATTCTGTCGCAGGTTCGGCTAAACCTTTCTGACTGAGGCAGCACGGTTCAGACCTGAGCCGGGTGGAGCACCAGGTGACGTTTCTTGTAGGATCTCACCTTGCTGTCCCTCTTTGCACTTTTTCCCCTAGTTAATCCCTTAAAGTCCCTAGTATACCTGGAAAATTCTCTCTGATAAAGGGCAGCACCAGGCTGCCATGACAGCTTTCCTGACTTTTTCCCACAGTGGTTGATCCCTCTCTGAACCCTTGCATCCCTCTTTTAGTCTTTCCCGAGAGTCCCTGAGGCCTGCTGTCCACGGGGGACATCTGTGTCTTCTCCTCTTGCCTCCTGTCTGTTACTGGAGCCCTGCCCACTGTGGTGGTCAGAAGATCTCTCAGCGGGGAGTCCATTTCTTCCTCTGGATGGTACTCACGGGAATTTCAGGTTGCTTTGTTCCAAGTTTTTCATTTCTGTTTTTTTCCATTATGAGCTCTTCCTCAAGGGCCCTCTGCTCCGGGGACACCTTCTCTTGCTTTGAGAGTGCAGAGGCTACGTGTGCTTTGGGAGCTTGGTTCGGAGGATGTCCTTTCCCAGCCTTGCTGCTGGCTGGCTCAATTTGCAGTTCTGGGTTGAGAAGTGTTTTCCCTGAGAAATCAGAGCGCAGCCTCTTGTCTTCTCCCTCGCTTCCCGGGTTGCTCTTCAGCAGACAGAACCCTTCCTTGACGATGCCCCGTCTCTTGTGCGTGGCTGGTTTCTGCTCTGGAAGCTTCTGGAATCTTCTTTTTATCTGGGTATTCTTTTGTATGGCGGGCCTCTCTTTGCCTTTTTAAATTTGTTGTTCTAGGCTCTGTGAACCTTTTCATCTGGAAACTTAGGTCTTTCACTGCTTGGAAACATTTTTGTTTTGTTTTGTTTTTTGGCGCTGGAGATCGAACTCAGGGCCTTGCGCTTGTTGGGCAAGCACTCTAACCACTGAGCTAAATCCCCAGCCCCTGGAAACATTTTTAAAGGTAGTTTTTGATAATTTTCTTCTACTTTTTTTTCCTTTTGTGGAACTCTTGCTGCCTAAATACTGGGCTTCTTGAATTGCTCCTGATCTTTCTCCTATTTTTATCTTTCTATTCTTTCATCTTTTCTATTTTTACTGAGAGATTCTTTGGTCTTTCAGTGATTTCAAATTTATTGTCTCATTTTTAGATCTAAAGCATTCCTCTCATTTTTGGTTTTCCCTTTTAGAATACACTTGTTTTGGTTCTTGAATTTTGGGTTCTTGGATTTTTTATCCTCGTTGGGAACATTCAGGATGGTTTATTCAGGGTCTTCTTACGTTTGTTCTAGTTCCCTATCTGTGTGCCTTGAACCCTGTTCGATGTTGGAGGTTTTCCTCAGATTTAGTAAGCAGCCCTTCTGTGCCCACTGCTGTTTCACAGGTGTGGCCCTCGCAGCAGATGAGCTGATGCCATCTGTGGGGGACAGAGCAGGGGACAGGGCAGGGGACAGAGCAGGGCAGGGATGCGGGGTCCTCGGTCAGGGTGCCGGCTGGTGCCAGCACCCCCCAGCCCGTTTTCACTGTGGTTCCACACCCCTGCTACCTTCTGTGCCAACCTGTTCCAAAGAGTCTCAAGTCCTTCTGCTTCCTTTAGGGAACAGCTCCTCAGTTGTTGGTTTTTTGTGTTTTCTTTTCTTTTTTCTTTTTTTTGAGACAGGGTCTCACTGTATACTTCAGGCTGGCTTTGAATTCACTATGTAGCCCAGGCTGGCTGCAAACTTGCTGCAATCCTCCTGCCTCAGCTTCCTGAGTGCTGGAATTTTGGTGTGCACTACCTACCCAGCGACACCCCCCTGTTCTGTTGGGTGGGTGAGGCTGCGCTCCTGACCCTGCGGGGCAGGTGGTGCAATATGAAGCTCCAACTGCTTATTGTGCGGACTGTCAGACATCTCCTCCTTCAGACCTAAGGTCGGCCCCTGCCTTCTCCCAGTGCCTTTTCCTTTGTGTAAACTCACGTAGGTGAGTTTCCTTCATGGCCAAGTCACTTATCATTTCTTTTTGTTAAACTATACTGAGGATTGAACCGAGGCCCTCACACTGAGCTGCATCCCCAGCCTTTTTTTTTGAGACAGGGTTGTATTAGGTCACTAAATTGCCCAGGCTGGGCTCCAACCTGCGATCCTCCTGCCTCAGCCTCCCAGAATGTGGGGATACAGGCGTGCACCCCCATAATAGCTTCACTTGTCAGGCTTTAGCCTACTTTCTGTCTGTGAAACTCTGTTGACATTGTGAAGATTGACTCCTGCCCTGCTGTCCTTTTGTCTCTGGTGTGCATCTTTGCTCTTACTTCCTCTTCTGGCTGGTTGGGGAGGTAGAACATGTGTGTGATCACTGTGTGGCTTTTAGTTAGTCAACTAGCATGAGAATGGCATTTTATACAGCATATTATTTTACTCATAAAAACTTTAAGCCCTGATATGGTGGCACATGCCTGTAATCCCAGCATTTGGGAGACTGAGGCAGGAGGATTGCCGTGAGTGCGAGGCCAGCCTGGACTACATAGTAAGTTCAAGGACTCTGAATACACAGAGACCCTGTCTCAAAAAAACCAATAAACAAACAAATAAGTAAAAATAAAAATAAACTAAACAAATGGAGCATGAGTTGGTGAACGAAGGGCCCCCAGCATCAAACTCTGAATGCCGGGTATTTTTAGGCCACCTGGAGATGACGCTGAACTCTAAGGGACGGGCACCTGGGGAATTGGCAGGGTCTGTGGCTGCTGAGGCGGGCAGGACAATCCTGGTCCCTCTTACATGCCTGCATCCACCAACATCTGTGGATTTTAGCCTTTAAAGGCTCTTGGGAGCAGCGAGAAGTGAGGTGGCAGGTGCGGTTTGGTGGAGGACCTTGAGAAACATGTGCCCTGGCTGGTTCTGTGGGGACAGAGGTCCTCAAGTGTCATCTCCTCAGGGAGGTCCCACCTCTGCTGAGTTTTGAATGAGTAGGAGTTACCTGGGTGAATGAGGGTGAGAAGGGCCTCCCAGGCTGAAAGAAGACCACGAAGCGTACAGTGTAGCAAACACTCACTGAAGACATGTCAGTAGAAGTTGCCATGCCAGATACCAGGGATGGTACTTCTTCCTCCCTTGTGGAGTTCACACTGGGGAAGAAACTCAGGTAAAAGAACAGTTACCGGTCAGCCTTCCCAGTGTTCTGGCAAAATATTCGAGTCCTACAGTTTAAAAGAGGAGAGGCTTAACTTGGCTCATGGTTTCAGGGCTTTCAGTCCGTGTCCAGCTGGCTCTAAAGTAGAATCATCATGGTGAACAGGTGTGGCAGAGGAGACTGCTTAGTTCCTGGTAGCTGGGAAGCAGGGTACAGGGGAAGAAGGCCGGGGAAAGATACCTTCCAGAGGTGGCCTGGTGACCAGTGTCCTCCACCTGGGGCCTGCCTCCTAGCAGCACACTCAGCTACAAACAGAAGCCGATTAATGCAATGATGACTGCAGCCACCACGATCCCACCTCTCCAGGAGAGACCCGCCTCTCCAGGGTCTCCTGGCCAGTCAAGGTGACGATTAAGATGAACCGGCACAGGTCCTTCCAGCATGTTCTCATTAGTGCCACACTGGACTCTGTGGGAGGGGCAGTCATGGCGGCTGGCAGTCATGAAAGTCTAGAGGAAGAAGAGATGCTTTGCTTGAGCCCTAAAGGGTCAGTGGAAGTTGTTCAGGTTACCAAATGTGCAGGGGAAAGAGTTGTTTCAAACCAGGGAAGTGGCATGCGTGGAAGTGCAGAGGAAGGGGAATGTATTGGTTAGCTTTCCTGCCACTGATGCCCAGCACCCTCAGCTTAAAGGAGGAGGGGTTTAATGCAGTCATGGTCTGGGAGATTCAGTCACAGTCTGGCTGGGTCCAAGGCAAAATATGGCTGAAGAGTATGGCAGGACAAGCAAAGATGCTGAGTTCGTGGTGGCAGGGAAGCAGAGCAGAGGGGAACAGTGGTAGAGAGGAATGGGTCAGGGACCAGACATAGACCCCAAGGTCCCACTGTATGACCCACCCAGTCCCTCCCAGGAGCGTGTTTTTCTAACCTCAGAGGATCCCTAGCCAATCCACTTGGCACAGTCAAGTGTAATCGCTATGGGGCACCAGTGTAGGGAGGTGGGGTGGAGAGAGGGTGAGGTGAGGCAGGAGATGAGGGACTAGAGGTAGCAGCCCTGAAGGGCCTCCACCACGCAATGAAGGGAAGTGCTTGGGGTGGGCAGGAGCAGGTCTACCCAGACCCTTCCAGAGTAGTTCCTTACCCCTGGAACGAGGAGATGGTTGCCGGAAGGAGCAGAAGATGAGGTGGAGAGGACGTGGCCTAGACCCGGAAAATACTTGGACCTAGTCCAAGGCCTGGGACCCTTTCAGGCCTGGAACACCAATAAGGTGTCACAGATAACCTGTGGGGTTGACACGAGGCGTCCTGCAGAAATGCTCAGAGTCAGTGAGGAGGGCTCGGGAAGCCATTTTGGTGTCTGCAGAGTGGGTGTGAGTAGGAGGTCTCTGGGGATCCATGGGGTTCCTCATGGGGAGCTGCTGGTCAGAGTTGCCCAAGGTCCCCTGTGAGTGGGAGAGGCCCCAGGACAGTGTGGGTTGAGAGTGGCCTCTGTGTGGGGCCCTGGAATGGTAGCTGAAGTCCTGCTGAGCCCGAGGCCCAGCCTGGCCTAGAAAGCCTTGAGTGTGGAGCCCAGGGCCCCCTGAAGGGACTCAAAGCCCCGCAGAGACGTGTTTTTTT
>PVJO010018920.1:0-35509 GCA_004026905.1 Hystrix cristata | reverse complement strand
ATATAATCTCTGTGTTTCTTTCTGGTTACTTGATGAGATGAAAAACAAAAGAATCTTGTGTTTATGTTTTTAGGTCTATTAAGGTTCGAATTGAGAAAAATATAAGAGCTTGTTATTGCACAGATAGTGAAAAAATTTAGCAACCTTCACCTTCCTTATACTGCTGATAACATGAAAAAATAACATAGACTTTCATTTTAGGGAAAAAAAGCAAATTTAGGACATTTTTTTTTAAAAAACACTTCAAAATCAAAGAGTAAATTTGAAAATTACTAGATATTTCATGATAAAGATACATATATATTTCACAAATAGTTATAAATCTGTATCTATAAATATCTTTATCTATAATCTACAAAGAGATTCATTATGTGTTATATAATATATGGTATCTGGCTATTTGAGTTTTGTAAAATAAATAGCAAATACCACAGAATAAACTATATTCAAAAATACAGAATGCAAATAATCATACAATGAGCTCTATTCCAGAAAAACATTAGTTTAGAGAAACTGTACAAAATCAAGAACATTATATATATGTGCAACAATCTGTAATATAAATAATTTAAATGTAATAGGTGACATAGTATAATTTAATAAAATTCCATTTCTCCACTTAAACAGTTCACTTCCTAATCTGTACCAGTAGAAAGGATTTTTGCAAACAGGTGAAGGTGGAGTTAACAGATACAGCCTACGAATCAGCACAATTTTCACTGCACACTTAGATCAAAAAGGAAGACACTGTGGTTCACAAGTCCACCTTGGTCTCTCGCTCCCTGGCGGCTTCCCGAACCATCTACTGGTTTCCTAAATCTGTGCTTGAACCAGGGAGGCACTGACCCCCAGGAGCCATCTGGTCACACTGGGCCCATTCAGAGGACCAGGAATGCTCTTGTAGGAAGGTAGCCGTCAGTCTGCTGGTCAGCATCCAGCAACAGCCCCTCAGGGTCCCTGCATCCCACACAGGGCCCATCAGAAGTCCCAGGAGAAGCCATGCGCACAAACAATCATTTCCCAAAACATTCCATCCAGATCAAGAAAGATCAGTCTCTCTGGAAGTTTACCAAGGGGGCTAAACTTTTGCATGTAGTTCTGTGCCATTTCCAAGGTGAGGACGAATTACAAGTCGACAGCTGAAGTGGTAGGAATCAGGCATGGTGACAGAGAAACTTAAAGGAAAGCAAAAGTAAATTTTTATTGTCTTCCTTCTAATGTCAGTATCATGAAAATAGATGTTCAGTACGATAAGCATTTTAACATTTGACTCCTAATTTTCAGAAATAGATTGCTGATGAAGCTTACATGTTTATGCTTGTGAAGACAGGCATTTGTAAATAACATCGTGAACTGTCCCAGAGGAGTTGCACTGCTGTATTTGTGGAGACTGATAGGCCTTTATTTCCATAAACCTCTTTGCTGTCTAGAAATGATCGATACAGTGAGTACATACCTTCCAGAAGTTCAATTTGCTGATGAACCAGAATCTGATCTATCTAGTACAAGAAAAAGAAAAGGAAGCACTTATAATTAATTATCCATACTTCATGTTGTTAATATTTAAATTTATATTATTGTGTAAAACGAATGCTCTGAATAGGTAAAATATTTGTTGGAATCTTTCACCTAATGTGAGAAACTTCATGTCACATGAGACTGATGTACACTGGAATTCCTAAAACCATGTTCTTTCTACAAGAGGCTCAAGAAATGTGCATAACTTTTTTATTCATTTAAAAATATTTCTATCTTACTACAAATTTTAAGTGTACTTGGCATCGGCAGTTATAGTATGTGATAATTTCCTCTAAGTATTTTATGAGTTCCTGATTTTGAAAATGTGCATTATTATAGCATGAATACATCATAGGTTCTTTGTAACGATTACCTGAGATAATACATATATTATGCCCACAGCAAAGACTGGAAAATGGAGCTTAATGACTATTTGCTATTGGCTATCAACACAGGTTTTAGTCGTGATCACAGAAAACACAATTACCTCATACATTTCTATTTTGGTTAAAGTGAAACTGACATAGAAGAATTAATCTGTTAGCAGAAAATATCCTTTTACCGTTTCAGACTTTCTTAAATTATTTCTTTGTTTAAATAAACTGGATGCCCAGTTGTGACTTTTATAAATATTTATATATTTGCAATTACCTGACTTAAGTATTCCAGTCCAGGTGGGCAGTTCAGTGGAGGTGGTGGTGCTGGCATCCATGGTACCCCTGAAGGTCCACCTGGGTGATTATATCCTGGCTGACTCTGCACAGGAAACCCGGGCTGGCCAGCACCTGGTGGGATTGGGTAGCCAGCCTGGGGACCTGGATAAGCACCATGGGGTCCAGGGTAGCCAGCCTGGGGTCCAGAGTAGCCAGCTTGTCCTGGGGGGCCTGAAACAGGAATAAGTGAAATAATATACTGCACAGAATATGAATCATCAATCCATTTAGAATTACCAGAACCATCCTCAAAGTGATCTCTTTATTTAGAAAACCTGTATCTGTGAAGTTTACTCTACATTTTTATCTCTCAAAGATTTTTTTTCAGAGTGTATCTGTACACATACATTTCTATTTTGAGGGTCATGGCTGTGAATACAGGTAGCATATAGTCCTCTTTTTTCAAAACTCAGATGGATAAAAATATGCTTTCACACTCAAGAAAGTCAACTACTGTATTACCTGGCATCAGTGATAGAAACATTTGGGCATAACTTCATTTTACATTTTTTTTTTTTTTTTGTGGTGCTGGGGATCGAACTCAGGCCCTTGTGCTTGCAAGGCAAGCACTCTAATCACTGAGCTAAATCCCCAGCCATAACTTCATTTTAAAAAGAGACATGGCGTTGGGTAGAAGTTCCAGAATAAAGGCTTTGAGCCAGTATTTCAAGGACAAAGCACCCTCCTATGATAATCTTGGGATTGTAACAAATGACCCTTCCTGTGTGTGTAGACCTGGAAGCGGTTTTTTTCCTTCTCTCCCCAAAGGATATTTGGAGAGATTTGGAGACTTTTTTCATTCATTAGAACTGCAGAAATATGTGGTGTTAGCATCTGGTTGGTAGAAGCCAGGGATACTGCTAAACATCCTAAAATGCCTAAAACAGTTCCTTGAAAAGAAAAAAATTTTTGAGCATCAAATATTATAGTGTTACTGTTGAGAAACCTTGACATAGAAGTAAATATATGTCGTTTTTTCTCATATATTTCAAGTACTTATATGGATTAATAATTTTCCTGGACTCTTCATTTCTTTTCTTTTCATTTTGTAGTATTGAGAATTGAGCTTAGGAACAGTCTATTACTGAGCCATACCCTCAATCTGTTTATTTTTTATTTTGAGACATAGTCTTACTAAGTTTCCCAGGTTGATCTTGAACTCTGGATCTTCTGCCTCAGTCTCCGATCGCTGCTACTAAAGGTGTAAACCATTGCACCAGGCTTGCCAGGAGTTTTAATCCATGGTGTATTACTTTCCTATCCCTCTAATTCATTAAAAACCAAACTGATATTCAGGTTAGAAATTTAAACTTCACAATGTAGCACTACATGCTCTCTGGAAAATACAGTTTGAGGAACAAGGAAGGCAAAAGTTGTAAGCAGTTAACTAGTTAATAAGCAGAGGAGAGGATAAATTTAGTAAATGTGTAGTGTATATTCTCAGCGAATGCATAATTATAATAACCCTTTATAAGCTTATTTACAGACTGGTAATTCCATATGAATAAAATACATTTAAAGGACTACATTCAAAAATATTTTAACATTAAAAGCCATGAAAAACTTAATATTTAGAATAGACAATTTATAAATACTTTTAAAGATAACATTTCTGACAAAACTCATAACTACTGAAAAACAAGGCTAACAACAGACTAAACTTCATAATAAGGCTTTTAAATACAGCTTTTACACTTTAGTCCTTCCACAGTGAATAAATACTTATGGGTGATAAATATATCTGTGCTCTTTCATAGAATTAGGGGATACTGCTTTCAACGAGAGAACTTGCTCTCAGTGACCTTTATGATCAACTTCTGGGAAGCGAAAAATGAAAAGATTTTATATTAATGCGATGAAGAAAATGCATGGGAGATATGACAGGATATGAGGCAATCACTTTGGACAGACATAATTAAAAGCGAATTCTAAAAGATAACAAGGAAAAACTTTACATTACATCTGGGGAGAAATGTTGCAGGAAGAAGGAAGAGCAAATGTAAAAACTCTAACTATGGGAATGAATTTGGCACACTGAGAAACAGAGAGGAACATCACAAAAGAGGAAGAATAGGAATGGCTGTTGGCAAAACAACAGAAAACAGTACATCTCTGCAGGCCCTCGGTCAGGACTTTATTTTATTTTATTCCAAGTGGCAGGTGCTGGAAGATTCTGAGCAGAAGAGTGAGTTCCACAATGTTACTTATATCTTGCAAATGTTTTTAAATTTTTGAGCAATGAGAAACACGGAGGCAATCCCTGTGCTCATTACCTAGTAGAAGAGACAACTTTATATTCACCTGTATTCTAGGATGGTACATACCAGCCAGTGATATTTATTAATTAGAGTTACAGAGACAAATACTTCAAAGTGAGGGACCAAAGTTTTATAGAGGCACATTGCCAGAGGTAGCTATTGAGATGGGGAGAGGGAAAGTAACATGGTTTTCATAAAAAATGCCCCTCCCAAATGCTCACAGCTGAGCTTTTGGAAGGTGATCAGATCATGAAGGTACTAACCACGTCAATGAATTACGCCATTCATGAATTCGCAACTAAACTGGTGGTTAGAGTTGGGCCTAGCTGGAGGAAGTAGGTCACTGGAGATGTAACCTCACAGGATATCCCTTGTCCTCTGCCCTGGACTCTCCCTACTTCCTGGCTACCATGAGATAAGTGACACTCCTCTGCCATAGTCCTGTTGAGCTCAGATGTTAGCTTCCCTCAGGCTTCAAGTAATGGAGCCAGTGAGCCAAAGGCTGACTGAAACTATGAGCCAGAATTAATCTTTCCTACCTTAAATTGACCTTCTTAGGTGTTTTGTCACAGGGCCTGAATGCTGACTAACACAGGAAGGGAAAGGGAGAGAGTAGACAGAGCTCCCCTGGAATATGAATGATTCATTACCATTAAACAGGCCAAGAGAAAGAACATTAAGGAAAAGTCCCGTGTTAATGATAAACCAAAGTGTTTACAAATCTTAAAAATGGCCAGTCTAGATTAATAGTAGAGAGCCAGCCTTAAGAAGCACCACACAATTAAGAACAAAATGCAGAACTAGAAACCTCACCCAAATGCTCTGGTCAGAAATGTTAGGTGATCAGAACATACAATACCCGTTTCTATGTAAACCCGATCACCTTTGATCCTGTCCTCTGGATGTCACCCAAGATGTGGGCAGGCTGCGCACACTATGGACTTTGCGATTTCTAAAGGTCTATTAATATCGATAACTCCATCTGTTTAGATGATAATCTCTGCATTCCTTTATGCACTGGTTCACTCCTTACTATGTGAATAAGGGGGTAATTAATAAGGGGTAATTAATACCATAATGGCTCCCCACACCTATAGGAGATTGGTTCCTGAGCCACATATATATCTTTCTGTATAATTTTAATCATCTCTAGGTGACTTATAATACCTGATACAATGTAAATGCTACGTAAATAGCTGAATAATGCCAAGGAAATGGTCCATACATATTTATTACAGATGCAACATTCAAACATTTTCATTCTATAGTTGACTGATTATAAGGACATATATAGAGAGGATTAACAGTATTTACCCCCTAAGAATGTTCTGAGACTAAATGAGCTAACTCACGTGAACTTCATGTTTAAAATAATGCCTGTAGCACAGTGAGCGCTCATTTGTCAGCTATAATTATTTTTAATGTCATTGTCATCTCAGGACTTGTACTATATGCAGTCCTCGTTTTGAGAATTAAAGTTATTTTTCTAACAAACTCTCAAGTTTGGTTATATGTGAATTATTTATACCTAGTTTTAGTAAGCTATATGGTGGATTAAATCATTCTCAAAATGCCTTGGATAAATATTTTAGTCTTGTTAATAATTCTCCAAACACAAACCTTGTAAAAATTTATATCAGAGGTTCTTAATCCTGGTTTCACATCAGAATCACTTGAGATATTAAAAATTTCCAGTTCTCGAGTTCGGAGGTCTGGATTAACTTTTCTGGGCTGGTTCTCTGGTACTAATATTTTCAAGTGTTTTTGGATGATTCTTAAGCACGACCAGGGTTGAGAACTACTACCTTACAGCCTTCCTGCTGATCTAGCTCACACTCTTTCAAATGCAAACATCGGGATAAGATCTAGGACCCACTTGGAGATTTCTAAGGACCATGAAATAGGTCATTCTGCTGCTGAAAAATTTGTTTGCTCAGAGAGGAGAACAAAATGGATAATTTGTGTCAGAGAAAGAATGAGATGCAACCTCAGAACAGTGACAAGCAGGCTTTACTTACAGAGCAAACCCAGCCAGAGGGGAGAATTCCCAGGAACAAAGGAGAAGCTCTCAGCACAAAGGGGCTTAAGGTCTATCTCTGGGTTATGGCGGAAAGGAGTGTGAGAATCGGGGCCCCGGGAGATTTCTGCAGGTTAGGTATTTCTTTGTTTCTCCTTATCTTGAGGCTGTGGGCCTTGGGGAGTGTCCAGAGCTGGAGGAGCTGAACACTGTGGCCTTGAGAAGGTGTTGGGAGTTGAGAGTTGGTTGTTTCCCATGAGGCATTCAGTTTTATAGCCCTTAGTGTTTCTGCCTAGGCCTGGTCAGAAATGTTAGGTGATCAGAATATACAATACCCGTTTCTATGTAAACCCGATCACCTTTGATCCTGTCCTCTGGATGTCACCCAAGATGTGGGCAGTCTGCGCACACTATGGACTTTGCGACTTCTAAAGGTCTATTAATATCGGTAACTCCATCTGTTTAGATGATAATCTCTGAATTCCTTTATGCACTGGTTCAAAAGAAGAGATGTACTCCTTACTATGGAGTGATGTAACTCAATTATTTTTCTTAAAAATACAAAGCATGAATCAGTGAATCAACAAGTAGAAATAAAACTTGTACATTTGTTACAAAATGAAAATGTGAATTATTCCAAGGTAGCTATGAAATGACATCTTAATTCAGCACAAAACTCGAACCAAGAGAAGAGGGGACGAGGAGAATTAAATAGAAATAAGAAGCGCCCATGTTTTTTTTTTTTTCTCCTAAATTCCATCTTATGGCCCCTTGATGTCTGTATTAATCACCACCTGAACATCTGCAGATTGTAAAAGAATGTTAAACTCCCCTGTCTCCTCCTCATCCTGAATCACTCCTCTTCCTTATCGACACTCAGACCCTGGCCCTTCCTTGCCCCTTCACTGGTAGCATAATAGCTAGCTTTCTCACTCAGACAAACCCCAGACCCCCATATTTACTCACTTCCCTCACAGACCCCACCCCGGTGCCTGGTACCAGAAAACCCATTTTGAGTCTGTAATCTCAAAAATTGTTGGAATTGAAAAAGGCAATGTGTGCAAACTGTACGTCTGGGATGAGCAGACAAAGACTCGGGGTCAAGAGCTTTTTGCACTTGAGTGCCCTTTTGATTGCCAGCTAATAAATCGGACTCAATTGGACTTAATTTGGCTTTTTGTATTTGTGTGGCATCTTTCTCACATGACCAAGTGAGGCGGGACTAGGATGGCCAGTGGGCAGGCTCGGACTCCCACTTCAGCTAACCTCTCTCTCTCTCTCTCTCTCTTGTTTGGTTTTTGTGAGACAAGGTCCCACTATGTAGCTCTGACTGGCCTCGAGCTCATGGCTATTCTCCTGCCCCAGCCTTTCGAGTGCTGGGATTACAGGCATGCACCACCACGCCTGGCATGGTTAATGTTTCTCTTGACTGCAGCTTCCACTTTTAAGTAGTCTGAGCATTGTTCTTTTACACTAATTGAATGAAACAAACCCAGAATGCTGCATGATTCAAAAACACATGGGGATAAATTTCCTAATATCATTACATGATTAGAATTTTTGGAAAAGAAAAATGATTAATAACATATTTCACTTATTTTCTGTATTTGAAAGTTTAATTTATGTTCAGTCTTGTATTTTACTTCCTAATATAAATTCACTACTGATTTTAGTAGTTCTCCTTTACACTTTTTCCTGTTTTCCATAAATAAAAAACTACTTCTATGGAAAACATACTCCAAAAGAAAATTAGGAATAGCATGACTGACAAAATTTCTATAATGAAACATTAAGAAAAGAAACTATTAAAATGAAGACACATGTCCCCTTCTTCGTTTCTTTCTTTCCCATGTGATTATCAATTGGTTAATATTAGATCTATTTTTTATCACATATTTTACCTTGGAACGCTACTGGTGGAAACTGCGGATTATACTCAGTTGGAAAATTTGTTCCTGGGTGAGGGGCATCCATTTGGGTGTCTGTAATTCAAGGAGAAGATAAATTTATGTCTACTTATATCTAAATACATATTAGAAAGAAAAATGTAAAATAACTTTTACTTGTGTGGTCTTATGCTGTATTAAAACAGGCAAAGTAAATTAATTCAACATAAATTGTACCCATTATCAGAGCTAATTTGCCGTAGAATCCTGTTTAAAACAATCCTGTTTCCTTTTCAGATAATATAAGACAGCTGAGTTACTGAGGCTGAATTCCTAATTTTTCAAATACACTTATGAGCGTTCAGTTACAGGATTTTTGTGATATTCAAAATAAGATACCGTTAAAAGCACATGTAGCTGGGCAGGGTGGCACACACTTATAATCCCACCTCTCTGGAGGCTGAGCCAGGAGCACTGCCATGAGTTTGAGGCCAACCTGGGCTACCTAGTGAGTTCAGACAGCAAGAATTACACAGCAAGAACCTGTCTCAACCCCCTCAAAAAAGGAAAGAAAAGAAAAAAGAAAAAATTGTGCGTATAGACTATGAAGAAAGCAATAAATTAAGTCAGATGTGGTGATGGCAACAGTAAGATTATGGATGATTTTAAAGATATCTATAATACTTGCTGTAAGCATTATTTTAACATTTAAAATAATACATGTACTTCAGTATTCATCTTTCAAGCTGATGTTTTCTGTATGCGTCTCTAGTATGAACTTTCAAAGACTATTCAACTCATCTAATCATGTGGGCTTATCAGGAAGGGTGCATTTTGGCCTCTCTTTCTTCTAGTCAATCAGGTTTACAGTAACTTCACCAGAATGCACCCCACACAAACTGCAGAAATTCAGGCAACAAAGAATTCCCCTACTAAAATGAAGTCTTTTCCTTGGACAGACACTACAACATAGCCCAAATTATCACAAATCTCTGAGATTGCACAGGGCACCCCATCCAAACCATTCCCTTCTGTTTCTCAGGTGCAGATGAACAGCCTAGCTGTTAAGGTCTTGCCTGAGGCCAAACTCCCAACCAGAGCTGAAAGAAACAGGATTAGACTCAGGAGAACAGATCCAAGGAAACATACTCCAAATGTGACTTCAAGGTCCACTCTGCACTGGTAGCACAGTTGGGGCTGGGAGACCACGCCTCCTCCACCCCTCTGAATTTGGGCAACACCACCGGGCCAGTCCTCATTCCACTGTTCTATGAGAAGCGAAACCGAAATAACACACCCAGGAAATCTCTAAAGTTTCAGGTCAGAGCACATGTGTATTAGATCTCATGGCCGTCTGCAACCTCTTCCCCACTGGAACCTCGTTAAGGACAGCACCTCATGGATGCAATTTAATCAGAGTGGGTTCTGGGACAGGTGTGGCGTGTTAAAGCCCCTAAAACTCAGCACCCTGTCAGTCATTCCTGTCAGTCTTCTCCAGAGTCCCATTGAGAGGCACCTAGGAAGGGAGGCACATCTTTTAAAATCCAAAAGTCTGATTTATCTGTGTGCTTTTTCTTTTCCTGTCATCCTGGCACTTTCCTGTTTGTGCCACGTTCTTGTTTCTATTGGCATGGGCCTGCCCTGAGCACATCTTCCTGTTATCTTCCATAAACGTAGCTGCTTTTTCTTTCCCCACTGGATGTACACTTGCGGTTCTTTGCTCTTCATGGATAAGAGCCTGGAATCTATCTGTTGGATCTGCCATGCGGTATCAATGTCACTTTCTGGCACCTCTTAACAGGTAACATCGTTTCACTAATATAAAACACGAATATATTCAGGGACAGATAGATTCAAGAAGTTGGCAGCTCATAATTTCTGGGTTTGGGTATCAGAGCAGTGATCCTACTTTCAGGAATTATAGGGGGAATTCATGCAAAGAAGAAATAAGTGAGCAAAGAACATACTAATTTATTGGTCAATTTCCATATTTTTAAAATGCAAATTATAATAGCCTAGAAAATGCACAGCACTAGTGCTAAAAACATACAATTTTTACTTTTTATATACATGAATAAAACTAAGTTTATATTCTATGTATATTTATTTATATATACACATTTATGCAAGTGCATGTATATATACACACATAAAATTTTTTTTTGTATATATGAAACTGAAGAGTTAAAAGGTGAATATGAACATTTTACCAAATGGAGTTGAAGTGTCTGAAAGATTCTAGCACATAAAACAGTTTAATTCTGCATAAATTTACAACTGAAAAGCTTTGAGTTTAAAAATAAAATCAAGTCAATGTGGCATTCATTAAGATCACAAAACTTAAGGTGTAGAAAATAAGGGGTCTACAAAAGATTAATTGCATGATTTCTCTTTTATGAGAAGTCCAAAGTGTACATCATTTCAAGAGCAAAATAAAAGATAAATAATAATAATAAAAAAACCCCAGGGAAATAGATCTTTTCAAATGGAGAGGGGACCAAGAGACGGACGGAGGTGAGCGAGGAGGGAAGGGGAAGTACAAAGCATCAGACGTGTTATGTGCGTGTACCATCTCCCCACAATGAATGTAATCATTATGTACAGCAAACATGTACAAATAAAATTTTAAAATAAATTTTAAAAAAAAGAAAAGAAGGGGTCTGGTCCTGAAGGTTATCTAATATGGTGATCAAGACAGACATTTTAGTGAGACACAAATTGTTTTGTGGGTATCCCAACAAAAATAAAAGACAAAAATATTCATTCAGAAAGATAGTATTTTATTTTTGGTATTTTCCTTGATATTTATTATTTTCTTCTTTAGAACCTTAAATGTTTAATAGGGCTAAAATTTTTATTATATATTTGATATATACCCATTTTATTTAGAACCTTTGGAGAAAAAGTATTTTGATTGTTATATATTTCAGCGTATACACACACATGCATGCTATGGAACATGTTAGGGCACATATCTGAAGAATTTATTTCAATGAATTGGCATATCAAATTTATTATGTGTTAATTAATATGACTTGAATAGCCCTTATGTACACAAAATGCACAATGGAAACAGAACAGTGCTCTGGCTGAAATATAGGATACACTATACAGTAAGCCTAACACATAGCTTTCCTTACAGTTTTTTTACTATTAGTGAAAAAAATTAGTGGCAATAGATATTTGTGTACATATTCTCTATATATGAATCACCAAGCTTGTGGTTCAGTTCCCTGCCCTTCGGCTGAGATCCAGGAATAGTCTAGAAGGCAAATAGGAAAGATTAACTCTCAGGTCATACTATATAATTATATAGTGTGAATTCAGCACTGGATTCTGGAGCATAAACAACCCAAAATAAACTACTTAATTTCATTGAATGACTAAAACATTGTGATAAATAACAATTAAACATATTTAACATTCCAGGGAAAAGAACTACAGAAATTACTTACTCTGCTTGTCCATGATTTACACAGTTCTGAAAAAGAAGACCTGATATTAGCACAGTGTCTACAAATTATAGGTCAAATCTGACAGATGAAACAAGACATTCTTGAACTGTACGGTCACACTCATGAGACGGTCCTCTGTCTCATCTAGCTTTCCCAGTGATTTTGGGCTCACCCCTATTCTCCATGCCACGTTTCTGAGCAGTACTTTAGAAGCTTTGGGACAGTGCATGATGGTGAATGCTCCCTACGGCCTCCAGGGAACAGGAACAATGATATATAGTGTGCAAAGTCACAAAAGAACTCTGCAAGCCAAAGATCCCTAAGGAGCTGCCAAATTAAAAATTTCAGCCTTCACGACTCACGCACCTAAAAGAAGCTCATGGTCCAGTTCCCTGGTTTTCAGCTGAAATCCAGGACTATTCCAGAAGGCGAACAGTAAAGGTGAACTCACAGGTCATGCTATGTAATTATATCTGGCATTCCAGAACCTATTCGGTACAATTGGACAGCAAATGTGAAAAGGCCCAACATTTTATTCTGTGGATGAAAAGTTTTTGTTTGCTTTTATCAGAGTCAGTCTCAAGGTTGTCATGGCTGTGGCAACTTTGACAATCTAAGTGCACTTTTGCATTGGATTATCTCTACAGAAACATGAATAGCAACAAGACATCCTACTCGGTACCTTTGCCTTCTGGTACTTTGAGCCTATCTACCTTCTCCCCCCACCCCCACTATTCAGTCACTACTTTTTCTACTGATTCCAAAAAAAAAAAGTTCCTTCTTCTCAGTTTCAAAATTATTATTTATCAATTTTGTACCTAAAATTCAATATTTTCAATGATTGTTTGTCATTTTTGCACCTAAATTTCATAATCTAGTAAAACTAAGGTTTTTCACAACCTTAGTAGATCCATCCCAAGGTATAACACTTGGAAAGAACCAGGTATATCTCGCGTTATACCAATTAACCTGCTAACTTTTTTAAAAGTTCCAGAAAGACTTCATTTGGAAAGAGGAAATCACAGTTATGACGACTCCAAGAATAACAAAATGTCTGTAATATAGTCATACTATATGTTGCACCACGGAAATCATGGGACTGTGAAACATGATCTAATTGTTCCATTTTTCCTCCTGTGTTACATACGAACTTCAGAGAAAGTTGAGGCATCACGTACTATAAAAGTACATCTCTTGGTGATCCAAAACTTACTATGCTATATGTAAAAGAAGCATTACTTAGATCTGGTTATTTATGAGAATTTACTTATTAATTTCCTAAGAACAAATCTCTCCCTCTACCTACTCTTCCAAAACAAAAGGCCAGTTCACATTCTTCATAAGCACCCAAGTGGAAATACATGTTCTGAACTATTTTAGCAACACACTAGAGCTTTAGAAACAATCATCAGAATGGAAAGTCTCTAACTTCCTACCAATAAGTAAAATGAGACACTATGTTTAGAAGAGAAGGCGAATTTTGAGTTAGGGGGAGGAAAACATGTGTTGAGTGAAGTCGCAAATCAAATAATTTTCATGCATTTCCAATTATGTTTTTAGGTAAACTGTGTGCACTTAAAAAGGTTTAGTTACCATCTAAAGAAAGAACACTTCATCTCTGATTGTGGTTTCCTTAACGATGAAGCCCAGCAAAAATATTCTCATTTACACAAATGGACACAACAAAGATGGGTGAGCATTTGAGCAGACCCGCAGGCACACCAGTAATACCCAAGTCAAATGCGTTCCCAGGCCGAATACCTTGTAACAGAAATCTCCTAGTATCACACACTTCGGTATTTTAGGCTCAAGAAAACAACACAAATGTGCTTCGAACCAACTTGGGATAGGATAGTGAACCTTGAATAAGACTATAGATCATATACCAACTAGAATAAATTGAAATAGTAGTGATCAAGGGTTCCACACACCTAATAAATAAACCAAAGAGACTGAAGTAGGAAAACTGATCTTGGAAGTTAGTTGTTCTCATTTGATGGATGTCCTATTCCTGAAAAACCTTTTATAGACAATCCAGTGCTCCTTCACAACTTGGAGTTGTTTCTTTTCTGCTTATAAATGAAAAAAGTACTACACAGAGATAAAATAACTATTTAATACCACACAATCACTAACTAGCTGAATTAAGATGATTCATATCTTTTACATTCATGTCCCTATTGCACTGGGAAAAAGACGACTAACAACTTTCAGAAAAATTCATTAGAGGCAATCTTTATGAGACCTTCCTTATGTGAAACAGAAAAATGCTGACTTTCAATTTATTCTCTGACCTCATAATTTTTACTAAGACAGGTAGGATTTTTCTAAGCATTTATTAAAACAAAACTTGGAAAATTAAAAGAAAAATTATCACTACAGATACTCCTTGTTTACGACCCACCTGTTTGATGACTGTTCTGATTTACGACATGCCACATGGACTTACCAACCATCTTTTTTTCTTTCATACTGTTCTGCATATCTTCAGCAATGAACTAGAGTGTAAGTGTGTGTGCGTGGATGAACTAGAGTGTAAGTGTGTGTGCATGCACACACATGCATGTGTGCATTTATGTAAATATTTCATGTATAAACATTCACTTGTGAGGCTTTTAAAGACTGAGGATAGTGAACACATAATGCTTTATAGCATACACCGTACTATTATACTGTACAAGGCAACAGGAGACAGACAACACAATGCAGTATGTTACTGATAATACGCTTAAGTACTATGAGCAAAAAGAATGATAGAAGAAGAACGGATTTTGTGACACTGATTTAGACTGTAGGGTCAGTGGCACTGTGGGGATGTTCAGATCTGAACTGAAAATGTGTGAGGTCAGCAAGTCCATGGAGTCCTTGCCTGTGAAGTGGGACAGGGTGAACAAGGGAGACCTCACAGGTAGATGTCCTGGGGCTAGAAATACCTTGATTCAGTCAAGAAAATGCGAGGTCTGGAGGTTATAGAGCACAGGAAGGAGAGATCCTTAGAGATGAAGATGGAGAGAGCCATGAGGGCCAGTTCACACATCTTGATGTCCCTCCACATCTAAAAGCTAAGCTCTTTCACACCTGTCTTTACAACCCACCTAATTTTTTTCCACCTAATTTTTACATGCCACTTTTTAATGAAATCTACTCAGTTTGTCTTTCAGTAATTTTTTAACTTCCTTCTGATTTTTCTGTGTTCAAATTGTTTGACTACCAAGGATGGCATAAAGAGAACGCTCTGCTGTTAGGGAAATTCAGGAAAAGCAAATAACACCTTGACCTGCCTGACACTTCCGTGTGTCACTTGTACTAACCAGATAACCCCAACTGCTAAACCAGAAGGAAAAATTACTGTTTGTCTTGGAATTGGAGAGTGGCCACATCCACAATATCAGGAAGAGCCGTGCGTAAATAAAACCACAGGATAACCAGATAGTGAGCTAGAAGCAGCAAGGAAGCCCTCAGATATTTGATAAAGTAAAACTTAACTTCCATTAAGTAATTTCTTTCTTGTCAGGTAGTATCCCAACAATTTAAATTAATACATGCAAGTCTTAACTTCTGTGTATCTTGTAATAATTATCCAATTTCAGAGCCAAGGCAAGCTAACGAAACACCCATAAAGATACAAGGTCAGGGGTTGGGGATTTAGCTCAGAGGATAGAGGGCCCTGAGTTTGATCTCCAGCACCCACCAAAAAAAAAAAAAAAAAAAAAAAAGATACACGGACAGAGTCCAAGGAAGGGACGCATTGGAAGCAGGATTCAAATTCAGGCAGCCTGACTCTGGAGCTAATCACTACGCTAACACCTTTTCTATACCTCTGGTATTCTAGAATAGCAAGTATAGTTCGTATTCCAATCATAATTCCAATGACTATTTAACGTCCAATGACAGCTATCAGGCTTTATTGGTTAACCCTACTATGCTGGCAGAAAGTGGGGAGGTCGGCTTCAGCCCGCGATTGGGGGCCGCCCCATGAGGTGCCAGGCAGTGTAGCTAAGTGGGAGGTGAACCCCCCCAGGTCTTTCTAGGCGGGACGCACCTCACACCAGAATGGTTCGCAGGCCGGCCAGGGGTCCTGCTGAAGCTCCATTTGGACCGCCGCCGAGCCCGGCTGCACGTCCAGGACCCTGGTCCCCAACCTCCACCACACATCCTCCACCCCCAGAGCTGACACGATTCCCAGACGCCCGCTGGCAAGCTGCCCGCACACCCAGCCTCCTCGGGGGCCCCACGAAGGTCCCCAGTTCTGTCCCGGGACGCAGCTCGCTCACCTGCTGCTGAGCTCCCGGGAACTGCTCGCCCGCGGTGGCGCCTCCCGCCCTGAACCCGGGAGAGGCGCGGAGGTTGCGCGAGCTGCCCAGAAGTCGGGCGGGGAGGAGTCTCAGGGGAACGGCGCCCACACCCGCGGCTTAGGTTTTCGTTTCCCGGATCCCGCGTGAACGGCACAACTTCCTCCCTGCGCAGCGGGCGCCTGGGGTCGCTGTGCCGTCCGCCCGCTCTCCTGCTCCCGGAGAGGCCCCGAAATGCCGGGGGTTAGAGATGGACTGAGATGTGCGTCTCCACCTGGACCTGGGACGTCTTCGCCCAGGGAGTGCCCCTTCCAGGGGACTTGTTTACTCTGGCCTCAGATTCCTGTGACTTAGATTACAAATGACTAAGCGTCAAGATAGGGTTTTTTTTGTTTGTTTTGTTTTGTTTTTTTAATGATGCCTTTTATTTCTTGCTGTCTTGTTCTTTCCATCGCACGATATTTTAACTGTGGTTTAGATGTTTAAGGGACCAGATTTACATAGAATGGCACAGAAACATTCAATAGACAAATGCTGCTTCTTTTTTTTTTTTAACCAAAGTAACAGGTGATCTTCCAAAGAATACATCCATGTGTGCTGAAAAGAACTGAACTCTTAACTCTGCACTTCCTGATTTTCTCCCTATTGTCCTGCTCAGCAAGGTCAACAGGTATATAAAAGCGTACTGAGGCAGTTGGGTGGGGATAGAGGTTAAGGGAAGCGGGAAATGACGGAGGTGGAGAGAGAAATGGCGTAAACAAGGAATGAAGAGAGGAAAATCAAGCCGACTAGTTTTGAATCCTTTCTCTTTAACTCACCATCTCTGTGACCTTATGAAACTCACCTGACAATCTCTGTAGGTCTTTTATTTTATTTTTTTTAATCTTTAAATGAGAATGGTAGGAGTATCCACTTCCTATGGTTTTTATGAAGCTTAACGAAATTAAAATGAATTATTGGTTTAATATGGTGATTGCCTAACCATGAACTTTTGCTTCAGGTTTTGAGTTTCTGATCATCCATTTCAGAAGAAGCAGGAAGATAGTGGAAATCCAGTAGCTTTCATTTTCCATTGTCAAAATCATCTTACAACCTCTCCTTCCTCAATGAATATTGTGTTTTTTGAATCCAAAGACTTTTAGGGACATTTTTACATAGAAGAAATATCCCATTACTTCCTTTGGGTAGTTCCGCATCCTTCCCGAGAGTGTAGCGACAAGGGTGAGTCACACGGGCTTCTGCATGTAGGTCTTCCAGCATCCCTCATTTTAATTTTAATTGTCATTCTTATCAACTCCTTTAATAGCCATTACAAAATTCCCATTCTCCTTGTTGGAGTTTCCGGCACACATGTTGGATCTCCTTAATGTGATATTTCCTTTTTACACACTTCCTGTGTCTTGGAAAAAGAGTTCACATCTGCCTCTTCTATTTCAAGTTTGTTGAAATCTTACTTGGTGTACAGTACATTTTCATCTTTGTATGGTCTTTAAGACTTCTATAGCTTTTATTTGTTGTTATCTTGTTTGCACTTTAATTTTATTGTGGTCTGGAAAAGTACTGTCTGTATTTTGAAAATTTCTAGATGTGTTATCAACCATTGCTTGCCTACCACAAACTCAGGATCTGCTTATAGATGGTAAAGTAGTAGCTCTCAAATTTCAGCATGTACAAAAAGCACCTAGAAATCTTGTAAAAACTGAATTTGTAGAGTTCAGCTTTCAAAACTTCTGCTTTAATGTGTCTTCTAAAAAGTCTCCATATGACACAGATGATGCTTTGCCTGCATATATTGTATGTATTATATATTATCTACATGTGCTTCCTTCTCTTTTGTATAAGGCAGTAATACATAAAATTGGGAAAGCTGTTTTGAGACCATGAGACCAGTCCCAAGAATGCTGGAGTCTAAATGTGGGAAGAATCCAAGAACACGATACAGGGAAGAGCTAATACACTGTCCCTTACCAGTGTTATGACTTGTGTCTAGATGTCCCCTCAAAGCCTCATAGGTGGGGCCTTTTGGAGGTGGCTGAATCCAGGGTGTGTGATGCTGGGATTAAGTGTGTGATGCTTTAAGGGTGCCCCATCTTCAGTATGGGCGGCACCCATCAAAAGATGTGGAGCCTGAATGGGCTAAAAGGCACAAGCAGGCTTGCTGCTGCTGCTTCTGCTACTTTGCTGCTTTGCTGCTTTCTGCCTGCCAAGAACTGTTTCTCCTCTGTGATGCCCTCTGCTGTTTTACCCTGCCTCGGACCCAGCTGACTAGGGACTGAAATCTCTACAGACTGAGCTGTAATTAACCTTTCTTCCTTTAACTTTGGATGTTGGGTATTTTGTCTCAACAATGAGAAAATTAACCAAGACGACCAAGTTCCAGATGACTTGTTACCTGAAGGCTAGTTTGTTGTTATGAACTCTGAAGATATTTATAATTGGTCTTTACCTGATGCTGTACTCAGTGTATGCAAACTTAATTATTGTTGTCCTCTTCTGGATGAGAGAGTTCATTTCTTTTTGACTCATGTTAGAGTTATAGCTGTTAAAATTTGGGCTTTTTGTTTAAGCTATTGAAGGTTATCTGTAGTTAAGAGCTTTATACCTCTGAGGATATTCTGTGTGCTCCATCTCAGATTTTTCTTGGTGCTCTTGTCTCTCTTTTCTTGCCTAAGCTAATTGTAACCAACAGCTCAGAGACCTCAGACTACCAAAGAAGAATGCTGATAACAGATTCATTGGAAGCAGCAGTAGAAGGGTGATTTATTTCACTTTACATTAGTGGTGTAACAGACATCTCAGCATCTGTGGTTCACTTAAGTTAGGGTAAGATTTTCTATTTTGAAAAATTCCTTAGCAAAAGATTCGAATTTTCTGGGGATGGGTAAAAATGATCACAGTATGTTACATGCATGTGTAGACAAGGCAAAATAAAACCTACTAACCTATATGACACATACACACTAATAATAATAGAGAAATCATCCTACTATCTTCTTGGGATTTCTTCTAAAGATTAAAACAAAACAAAAACTCCTCTTTATCAAACTATACATAACAAATTATGTAATCGTAACTGTAAAATCTTTAATCCTCTTTAACAAAAATATATCCACACATTTGTAATAAGGATCATTCTGAGACAGATTTTTAATACCCGTGTTTTTCAGGTCCTACTGCAAAAGAGAAAATAGACATTTCTAAGAAATAATGCGTAGAACTGAGCCAATCAAGGTTCTTTAGAGATAGTATTAATCTCAAAAGAAGAGTTTAGTGATAGGTTTCTAGAGTAAAGATTGCTCAATCTGGTTTTGAAAGTAGAGTACAAGCTAGATCCAAGCAGGAGATAGTAACATATGCAAAGGGAGGGAGTGGTAGGTCTCGAAAATACAAATATGTAGGCACAAGAGTGAACAAGGGATGTAATTCATATATCTCTACTTCCTGATATTGATGTAGAGATAATTAATTCTAACCAAAATTTGTATTCCCTCTTCCACTTTGAGAAGTAGTTGTCTGATCTAGAACTACATTTCCTTACACCAAAGGGTAGCCATGTGATTGAATTATAGCAGTTGGAATTTAAGAAGAAACAGATGTGCTTCTTCCAAGCTAAAGGTTATAAAAAGGATGTGAGCTTTCATTGTGCTATTTTCCTCCCATTTGCTTGGTGCAAATGAGGAACTTTTAATGGCGGTAAGAACAGAGGCATCTCTCTGCCTTGAAATACCACATAGATAAAAGTTGTCCATTAATCAGAAATGGACACCTGAAACAGAGAATCTGAAATGGTGCTTTAAAAATTAGGATTTATAGAGCTAAGTTATTTTTCTAGCTTCCTAATCCCACGAGCAAAATTGCCACCTTCAACCCTGGTGACAAAAAAACTTCAGTAGAACCAGCCTTTGAACATTTTCCCGGGTTTGCTGTAGGGCTGCAGTGTGCACAGCCTGGCTCAATCTGCATACACGTAGAGGAGAACCTTGTAGTGTGAGTATCTTGTTCCGCAAGTATTCCTCAAGACAAGCAAACACTTCTAATAAATGGTCTAATAAATTTGACTTGGTAAATGAGTGACGTCTGGCAGTGCGAGTAGTACATGCTGCTGAGTGTCACATGGTGACAACTGAGACAGTAGTCCTCTCTCTCTCTCTCTCTCCCCACCTCCCTCTTTTGCTCTGGGATTGCGGGTGATCCTCTCCCAGCAGCACTGCAGACGAGGAGGAGAAAGAGAGGAAGAATCCCTCACTTCAAATGAGATTAAGGAGTTATGTAAAATGTGCAAAACAGTGCAAAATTTTGTAGAAAAGCACCATCTAAGGCTGTAGCGATTACTCTGCTTAATGATAATACCATGTCACTTTTCTGCAAAATCCTCGAAAGGAGGCAAACGCAAAGGTCATTGGGCCGGTTCCTTGTTGAAAGTTGCATGGAAAGAAAAAGATTTTACTGAGCCAATAGATAGCAGAGATTCCCTTAGTGGTAGTGAAATCCGTCCTATACAGTAAGCCTCCTCTTGTCTTCATCGCAGCCAGCCATGAAGATTTTCAAAGGTAAGTCAGGTTAATTTGTTTATTTTGTATTTCCCTTATTATTTTATATTCTATTACAGTATTGTAATCATTTTTGTGTGAATATTTTTGGCTTGTGGAATGAATCATCTGAGTTTCTATTATTGTTGCGTGGAAAAATTCACTTTGATATCCAAGTGTTTTGGATTATAAGCATGTTTCTGGAATGAATTATGCTTGCAAATCAAGATTTTTCTGTTTTGCTTTTGTTTTACCCCTCCTATAAGTTAAAATGCTTCTATGCATCAGAGGGAAGTACACTAGCTACTCTCCTCATCTGGCTGAGTTGTGAATAAATTTATTTTCCCATTTTTATAAGCTTTTCTTCTACTCTTGATAGCAGGCAGGTGAACGAATCCAGATAGCCGAGGCCCAGATTCAGGCATCTCGTCAGGTCCCTAGTAATCCCACCTTGAGAATGAATATAAGGGAAAACAATGTTCTGTTGGAAAATATGTTACAGCAACTGTTAGCTAAACCGATCACACCCGGAATGGTTGAGCAACAGTCATTGATATAAAGCCATATACTGTGAAGAAGACATTGGATTTTATAATGGAGGATGAAATAAAATAAGACATAATGTTAAGTGTATGAGAGACACTATAAGGTTCTTATTTTAGACAGACTAAATTACTCATAAGGTAAAGAATGACTTGTAGGATTGGAGAAACCAGCAGAGATTATTTTAGTGACAATTTAAGACTAAAATAATGCAATATTCAAGTAAGATACTGTGATAATGTTAAGTAAAATCAGAAAGGAGGAGTTTTTCCCAAAGATTAAAAAAAAAGGATAGGGCGGTTTTATGACTGAATAGATTCTAGGGATGGGAAAAGAAAGGGATTATTTTAAGAATATTTCCACCTTGGGCTACTGAGAGTTGAATTCATCACTTTCCCCATTGCTGGAACCAATTAGCCAATACCCACAATTTAAAGAGGAAGAGTTTGTTTGGCTCACAGTTCCAGTGGGTTCAGGCTGTGGCTGGCTGGCTCCAACACAGAAACAGCACGATGGAAGACATCCGCTCACCCCATGGCAGCCAGGAGGCAAAGAGAAAAGGGAAGAACAGGGACAAGAATATATCCTTCCAGGTCACACCCCTAGTGACCTGCTTCCACCCAGGCCCCACCTCCTAACAGTACATTAAGCTATGAACTCACCATTAATCCACTAGTATAGTATAATGCTCCCATGATCCAGTTAACTTCAAAAAGCCCCACTTCTGAACACAGTGGAACCAGGAGACGGGTAGACAGACAGACAGGACCATCATCCTGAATAGTTAACCCGAAGTAAACTCAGTCAGGGTTTAAAGGGCCTGACTAGCAGGGGCCTAAGAAATGGAAGGGACAGAGAAGGGTCCCTGAACAAATGGCAGAGACCTTAAAGGAAGTGAAATGCAAACAAAACAGCTTGCACTGGGAGGGGCTTCAAAAGCCTCCCTGCAACCGGGAGTATCCTGCATTCTGTCAGGAACCAAGCGCCCAAAACTGTGTAAAAGGCCTCTGGACTTAAACATCCATGTTATCTGCCTTATGGAGCCCCCTGACAAGCGCAGAGTTCTTCTTGTTATTTGTTTTGTTAAATGTGCACTTGGTCATGCCCCACTACTTGCTGTGTACTGCTTCCCCAGTTTCAATCTTCAGTGCCCCAAAACAAGAACTTGAGAACTAGAGGGAACTGGTTACAGCGAGAGACTTTTGAGGGGGAAGTGGATTTTAGGTCTAAATCATAACAAGAGTGCATACATTTGGA
Organism: Hystrix cristata; assembly: GCA_004026905.1. Taxonomy (NCBI): domain Eukaryota; kingdom Metazoa; phylum Chordata; class Mammalia; order Rodentia; family Hystricidae; genus Hystrix; species Hystrix cristata. The sequence goes on along the minus strand of PVJO010018920.1, from coordinate 13,041 downwards.
TAGGAATTGCAGACGGACACTTGGGATGCAGCTACATTAACTGAGATACTATCAGACTTCGAAGTGGGAACTAAAGTGTGACTCTGGTGCTGGGATCGAACTCAGGGCCTTGAGCTTGCTAGGAAAGTGCTCTAACCACAGAGCTCAATCCCCAGCCCCATGAGAGACTGTGAATGAGGAAGTGATCAGTGTGGTTCCAAGCCATAAGGAAGTTCAAGGGTTTGTGACCTGCTAACCATATGCTGCTCTCCGAGTCACAATGTCCACGCTTTTATTTGTACCTAATAATGAAAGAGGCCCAGAGCACCTTACTGTTAAACACAATGTCCAATTTACTGTACCCTCCCCCTCCCCACGTCTATAAGGGGAAAGTGGACACTAATCAAAAGACATACTGCACAATTTCATGCCAAAATCTGAAGGCTCATGGGCTAGATAGAATGTAGAATCTGGTTGTGCAGTTCCAGGCCCCACTGATACACTTCTCGTTTTTCTTTCAGGCAGGAAGAAGCGTGAGAACATTTGTTTCTTTGTTTCATGGCAGGTGAGGGTGGCACTGTGCTCCATGAAGTTACCCTTGGAGAAGGCATAGGGCTAAATCTTTTTCAGACTAACCAGCTGTAGCTCTTGTTTTATCAGGTACCACTAGAACAGTTAGAAAGAATCGGACTGGGGATTTAGCTCAGTGGTAGAGTGCTTGCCTAGCAAGAGTAGGGTCCTGAGTTCAATCCCCAGGACCCAGGACCACCTCTCCAAAACAAAGAAATAATGGAGCTGTTTACATTAGAACAGCACTCTGGGGTCGCTCTGCCTTCCATTGTTCTAAGGGAGGTAGAAAATAAAACAACAGAAGCTCTGGAGATCACTATTACTGTCTAGGCAAGCGCACACACACTTGGATCTCCTAACCTGACCCTCAGTTGCCTTCAAGTCACTCCACCCTCATTAAGAGTTAATAAATACAACTACGCTAACTAAGATCAGAGTGAATTCTGGGACACACATGCATGTTGAGAGCCCCTGAGATAACACAGCACCCTGTCGATCATTCATGTCAATCACACCTAGACATTCACGAGGAGGCACCTGAGCTGGCGTGTCTGTCCTTGAACTTCCAAAAGCCTGATCTATCTGTGTGCTGCTGCTGCCGTGTGCTGAGCCTTCCCTGTTACCCGGCACCTATCTGTCTGTCTGTGCCGTATCTTTTGTTGGGATGGACTTGCCCTGAGCACGGCTTCCCCTGAGCACAGCTTCCCCTGATCTTCAATACATGTAGCTGCCTTTTGCTTGCCATTTGGATCGTATGCTTGCAACTCCTCACTTGTCATACAAAAGATCATGGATTATATTGACCCATTCCTTGGCAACACCATCTGATGAGGTTGGCTATTTTAGTTCTTCACTTTGCACAAGTCAAACAATTTATATTCTTCAAAGTTCAAATGAATGAAACCAAACAAAGGATAGATCTAGTGTTTCTACCTACTTGGAGAATTGTCACATTGTCACCAGAGGCCTTAGTCTGGGCTCCGACTATTTATATTCACTTATCTTCACACCATCAAGAAGAGGAGAATAAAACAAAATGAAATACAAGCTACAACAAAAACAAAACAAAGCAAAAAAGAAGAGTGAGTTTATTCATGATTTGGCCAAATTGGAAAGACAACTAACTGGTCCACCTTCTGGAACACACAGAAGCGCTTCAATTTAATAGCCGGGACAGAAAAAAGGCCAGGAAATTGTACACATTCAGCCAGGCTACAGGACCACCTCCAGGCCCAGAAAAAGTTGCAAATCCAGTTCTGTTGAAATATTCTGGCCCCAAAGTCTTGAGGAACAGGGCAAGTTTCCTTCCCACTCAGCTCGAGGAAGATGGAGAAACAGCTGACCTTTAAAATGTAATGCTCCTGTTCAATTTCCCTGTTTCGAGCTGCCTACCTAACGAGATAATTATCAGTAGGTTTAAGAGAAAAAAACCAGAAAATTTAAGCATGAAAAATATTAAAAAGGTTCTTTCCATTCAACATTTTTTTTTCTTTTTCACCGTGCTGGGGATTGAATCCAAGGTCTCTCGCATGCTAGGCAATAATTCTAACACTGATCTGCACCCCTGATGCTTTTTAGAATTTCATTTTGATAGAGGAACTTGGTAAGACCTCAAACTTGAAATCCTCTTTACTAAACCTCCAAAGTGGCTGGGATTAAATCATACACACTGTGCCCAACTTCTATTCAAAGCGTTAAAGTTTTCATGGCCTCTGAAATTTAAAAGGTCTTTATTAATTTAGGAAGGACAATTTTACTAGAATTGAAGGGGGGGTTATTTCAGTGGTCTGCAGCATAAAAGGGGAAGAAATGAAATAAGACAATGAGTTCAGAATTTCTTTTTAAAAAGCTAAACACAATTACTACTAACCAAGCTTACTTAAAAGTTATTATAACTAAATATCAGGATCATTCATCATAAAGATATAATGAAAACTCAGAAAGAATCATAAACTTCATCATAAGTTCTTTGAACTAAACATTTGTTAATTGGAAATATAAAATTTTCTGGAAATATCCTGGTCAAAATAAGAGAAAAGATAGTCATGTTAAGCAAAACAAGTCAGACACAATCACTACATTCTTGCTGTAATATATGGAACCTGAAACAACAACAAAAGACCTGAAGTCCTGTGAATTAGAGAAGAGAAGCAGAAAAGGGGAGAGTGTAAGAGAGAGTAGAAGGGAGGGTGGACGTGTTGTAAGTGTACTACACGCATGTGTGGAAATGTCACTGTAATAACCACTAGTTTTTCTCATTAATATGTGTTGATGACTATAATAATAATAAAAAAAGTAAATTCATCCTTCTTCTGCCTTTTCCTTTTAGTCAGGCCCTTAGTGGGTTGGATGATGCTTACCTCTTTCCTGAGAGAGATCTTTACTCAGTCTACTGATTCAAATTCTGATTTCTTCTGAAAATACTCTCCAAATCTTTAAGAGATAAGTAAAACCAAATTGTTTTTCCTGCTCTTACAAACCACGCACCACTCCTGAGAACACTGCTGATATCAGCTGTGTGTGTGTGTGTGTGTGTGTTTCTGGATACACTGAGCAGTTAGTTCTTCACTAGACAAAAACTAGGGGTCATATACCTCAACTCAATAATGACTGTGGTGGTTAAATTAATTATCAATTTGATCGGTTTGGGAACTGCCTAGGGAATTAGTAAGGCACATTTCTGTGTCTGGGTGGGTCGCAGAGGTGTGACTCTGGTGTCTCTGTCTTGTCCCTTGCCCCTTCCTCTCTGGCTCCCTTTCCCTGTTGTGCTTCCCAGCTGCCACAAACGACAGCGTTACTCCGCCTCGTCCTTCTGATCCCCAAAAGGAGGGGGTTTTCTAGGTTCTTATTCACCTAAGCAAAGAATTGAATGGGCAAATTGAGGCCCCTAAGAAAACTTCTTTAAGTAACAAAAGAAAAGGAAACTGGCTTCACCACATGAATGAACTACTTGCTGCCAACGCTAGGAGGTTAGAAAGCCAAAGGGAAAGGGTGGATAGCGAGCTAAAAGCAGAACGTGAAGTTAGAGAGCAAGCGGGCAAGAGAGCAAGCTCACCGTATCCTTCCTGTTTATCCCAGCTCAGTTCTCCTGAGAGTTTTCCTGATCCTGCGAGAAGAGGGCTTTTGGATTTCGAGCCCCAGGCTGATGTCAGGTCTAGGCCACTCACTCAGGTCATGAGCATCTTCCCAGGCAGCTCAAGCCATGCCCTATTCCTATCTCACTTCCACCATGATAGGACACATAGCCAAACAGGTGGAAACCCCCGAAATCATAAATTTAAATAATCCTTTCATCCTGTAAGTTGTTGGAGTTGGCTATTTTGAGCAACAGTAGAAAAGCTGACCAATACATTGATACAGTCTAACGGGAGTGAGAGTCAGATCCTTCTGGTAAAGGACTTAGTCGCAGAAGAATGCCTCCCACTTCATACATTAGAGAGAAGTAGTAGGCTGTCACATATGCAATCCATCCTACACATCCACTAGTTGCAAATCTGCTGATTCAGCTAACCACAGATTACAGAAAAGACTGCGCTGGGCTCCCCACAGGAGGGAAGTTGCTGTGAGGAGCAGGCCCGAGCCAGTGGACCTTGCAGCCCCTCAAGGTGCCCATGACACTCTGGTGCTCCCTCTGCTGCATGGTCAGGCATTTCAGAAGTTACAGTGACACTGAAACGGAAGGAGAGGTTTTTAATTCCTTTATACATTATTTTGATAAATTGGTGGGAAAAGCTAAAGTGATACAATTAGTTGAAGAAATTTCATTACTGGAAGATTTTTCAGTGACTTTGCCTATGTTAGTAATAGGAAACGGACCCTCAGGTGTATGTCTTTCATATATGTTATCACCTGACAGACCATGTTTATCATCAGACTCAGGACACCCAAATACAAACATGCATAGTAAATTAAAAGAAGCAAGACATCTCTCCTTTGTTGAACAGGACTTAGAATACCTGACTGAGGGCCTTGAGGGCCAATCACCCAGTCCAATTGCAGTACTTTTTGATACACTTCATCCAGATGTTGACTTTGAGTATGATTATCCATCTATTTTGCATTGGAAATTTGAACATCACTATACCCTTCACTTACTTTTTGGTGAAGGTCCACCTGGTGGGGCTTGGAGTAATATTGAAGACTCCATGTTAACAATCAGCTTTGGAAATTGGATGGAGCTAAGATTGGGTGTCTAGCAAACTAGGGAACCTAAAGGGGGATTGAGTTATGACAGAGGAAATAGCTTGCTACCATAAACATTATGTAAAAGTCATGAGTCTTCAGAAGAATTTCAGAGAAAATACTTACATAACCTCTGCACCAAGATTCTGCAGAGATCAAGATGACAATGATGGTCATGACAGAGATCTTTCAACAAAGCATTTACAGATTGAGAAGTCAAAATATGTCAGGAGAGACTGGGAGATCAAAGGTTACCAGGAAATAGTAGATGGTTCTTATGTTCTCTTTTGCCTCTTTGCTGAGAATGTAGGTCTAACAACAGGAGCATTGGATTCTCTTATCCATTTGGAAGTTGAAGGAGATTTTCCTTTTGTGTTTCATTCAGTGTTTCAATAAGCAAAAGGAGACTGTGTGCTGGTATAAGCAAAAGGAAATTCCCTGACAACAGTGTTAATTGCAGGTACTGGGCTTACTGTGGCTCATGCAATTCTATGTGCTTACGATATAATACAGTATTCTTGTGATCCATGTATTTCACAGATGAGTAATGGATCCAAGCTTAATTTTCAAACAGCTTCTCAAAAAGCTTTGTCCCAAATATCATAAAAGCCTATCATATGATGTGTAGTCAGTCATAATCTACAGACTCAAATCTTTTATCTGATTATACTGGTTTTCCTGAGCACTATGCTTTCCTTTAAGTTGGACATGAAATTTGTTCTTCAAAGTGTCTCTGGAGTGCAGAAAATATTTAAACTGTCTGCAGCATAGTATTGACAGGTTCTCATCCTAATCTGTCTTTTCTAAAAGAACAAGGGTGTTACCTTGGCTGTAACTTGAGCCACTCAATCACATGTAAGGGCAATACTGTGGAAATAGATGCATATATGTACCTATGAATGTGTTAAAGGAGCCAGTCTTTCTGCATTGGGCCCTCTGGTTGGACACAGTTTTGTTTGATTTTTAAAGGAAGAGGCATTGGGTGTTAAATACTGTTTAGATACAAGACAGAAGAAAAAGTAGCATTTATTTGTTGAAAGAGGAGAAGGAGATAGAACAGCTTAAAACAAGTTTACAAGTAATTTAAACAGATACTTTACCACTAGAGATTTTTGGTACTAGTTTTGCAATGTACTGGCTTGTCTTTTTTGGACTTGAGTTAACTGAAGGAGAGACACAAACTATAGTAACTTCATTTTTTAATGGTTACTTAAAAAATGCAGAACTTACTATCCTGATTTATATTGTAATATAAATATAATATATCAAAAGTAATTGTAATATATCAAAAGTGTCACTGTCAGACAAATAGAAACACTGCCAACTTGGTATAGTTTAAACTTTTTCTTAACTAAAGCATTCTTTTACTTCAAATAAAAAAATTAAAAAAAATCCTGCATCTGTACTGAAGATAAATACACTTGATTTGATAGAAGTCCAGAAGCATGTACTTTAATTATAATGGAATTAGAGATGCACCATCTTTTACACTACTGAGAACAAAAACAAGTTGGAGTCTTAATATATAGGAAAACTTTCATGAAATTAAAATGTTCTTTTTTGAAAATTTAGAAACTATAAAAGAATAAATTTGTGAAGTCCATTACATTTCACGTGTTATTCCACATTTTTTAGAGGTAGGAAGAATGAAAAATGAAGAGTATGGGGAAAGCAGTTTCTGCAGAGTGAGTTTGAGCTGAGGAAAAAAGGAGGGAAAATTAAAAAAAATGTACCCTACAGTGGTATAGGATCCCTATACAGTGGGCTATCGTGGGGAGGCATGATAGCGAGCTCTTAATGGCAACTGTCTCTTTTTGTATCATCCACTTCTCAGGCAGATGTCAGGTCTAGGCCATTCTATCAAAAACCTGCTACAGTTCTCTCAAGAAGTCCACATGCAAGGCTCTAAGAACTGTTCTGCGCATGTGTCCGAGGATTTGGGAGTTAAAGGGTCACACCTACTAGCCCAGCCAGTTTTGCCATGTCCTAATCTCCTGTCTCACAATCTCCTGTCTCACATATATCATGCTTTGGTCTTAACTACTGTCCCAAATATAACCTCTTGCTTGCCTCTCTCCCTTCTCCACTGGTCCCTTTACCCTTCCCTAGCAGTCCATGTTCTGGTACTTCAGGTCTTTTCTAAAATTACAGATTTCGTATATGAAAGAAAACATTCAATAGTGTCCTTTCTGTGTAAGGATTAGCACAATGCTCTCCATCCCAGCCATTTCATTTTCCTGTAAATGACGATTTTATTCTCTCTTTAACTGAATAATATCTCTACACATCTATCTATCTATCTATCTATCTATCTATCTATCTATCTATCTATCTATCTATCTGGTCTTCTTTATCTGTTTACAAGAACCTAGACTGATTCTGCAGCTTGCCTATTGTGAATAGTGGCTCAAAAAACAAGGCTAAATAGGTATTTCTTATGTAAGTTCAATTTGTTTCTTTTGGGTACATATCAATAAGTGGCATAGCCAGATTATATGCTATTTGCATTTTCAAATTTTTGAACAACATTCATATTATTTTCCACAGTGACTATATTAATTTATATTCCCACTAACAGTGGATAAATTTTCCCTTTTTCCTACATCTTCACAAGAATTTGTTATTATTTTTTTAAAATAATAGATGCAAAGGTTAAGGGTAATTTTCAATTTCATTGTTTTGGGAGGCACCTGGAGGATTAGTAAAGCACACTTCTGGGTATGTGTGGGTGGGTCATGGAGGTGTGACCATGGAGTCTATATCTCTCCCTAACCCCCCTTCCCTGATGGTGCTGATCTCTAGTTCTGCTTCCTGGGCTTCACGAAGTGAGCAGCTTTACTCCACCATATCCTTCCATGATGTTTCTGCGTTGGAGCTAACCAACCATGGACTGAAACTTCTGAAAATATGAGCCAATAAAACTCTCCTTTTTGAAGGTGTGCATGGCAGGTACTTTGCCCCAGCCATAGGGAAACTGACCATTTCAGTAGCTATTGTGACTGGGGCAAGACCAACTCTCAGTGAAGTTTTGATTTGCCTTGTCTGATGGTTAAAGAGATTGAGCACTTTTTCATATATTTGTTGGCTACGTTTTTCTTTTTTGAGACTTATCTGCACAGATCATTTACTCATTTATTGGTCAAATTGTTTTAAATATTTTGGGTTCTTTTCACATTCTGGATATTAGCCTTATGTCAGATGAATGACTATCAAAGTTTCCTCCCAGTCTATAAGCTGCTCGTTCTGTTGATTTTTATGTAATTCAACATTCCATTATGATAAAAACCCTGAAGAAACTAGCCACACAGGGGTCACACCTCAAGATAATAAAGACTGTAAGGACAAACCTACAGGAAATATCATACTGAATTTAAAACAAACAAACAAACAAACAAACTAGAAATACTTCCTCTAAAATTAGAAACAAGACAAGGATGTGCCCACTCCACTATTATTTAATATAGTACTTAGCCAGAGCCATCTGGCAAGACAAAGAAATAAAAGGAATACAAATAAGAAGAAGATAAATTTCCCTATTTGCATATGTAGAAGATAGTTTATTTAGTTAGCTTATGAATAAGCTAGATAAGAGGAAGGGCAAGATAGAGTTGGCTGGTCCACCATGCCAAAGGAAATTTAAATATGTATAGCGACTTAGGACTTTGAGCCAAAAATAGGCATTCTTCAGGCAACATGGAATACAGTCCTTTCCTCCTAAAGGGGAGATATGGCCACTCACTAAATTTCCAAGTTCTGAGAAAATTGTGACACAAAACAACCAGTTGTCTCTAAGATCCTGGTTCCTGGTAGACACTATGTAAAGGAATTGGGATAATGATTCTAAATTCCAAATGGCCATGTGTTTAACTTCACAGGGCCACCCATAATAGGTACTCACTAAACTATTAATTGATTTCTGTTCCCTGCTTTACCTATAAGTGATTCCAGAATGAGTAGCTAATCAGTCACCCTATTCAGGATTCTTCCTGAAAATCCAGACACTATTCTCCTTCTTTTTTACTTCCAATAAAAACTCTTCTAAGTTCCTTCTTTGTTTTGCAAAACTACAAGCCCAGTACTCATGGTATCACTTATTTTTATAGTTAGAGGACTTTAAAGACTCCACAAAATGACTTATTGAAATGTTAAACAAATTCATCCAAGTAGCATGGTAAAAAAATCAACACACAAAAATCAATAGCCTTCCTATACACTAAGAATGAACTCTGAGGGTAAAAAATCAGCAAAGTGATTCCATTCACAATACCTTCAAACAAGCTAACAAAAACAAACAAACAAACAAAAAATAGAAATAATGCTCACCATGAAGTTGAGAGGGTTCTACAATGAAAATTATGAAGCACTTGAGAAAGAAATCAAAGACAATCGAAAATTTAAAGACCTCCAGTGTTCAGGGATGGGAGGATAAATACTGTTAAAATGTTCATAGTAGTACAGTAAGTCTCTGACTTACAAACATGGGAGTTGGGAATTTTCACAGATATGAATGGACCTCATGTCACCACCAACATCTGTAGACTTGAACAAATCACAGAAGCTGCTCACGTGTCTGCTGGACATTGTGACACTTGTGCTCCTGTGTGCTCACTGCACAGCGAGATAGTGTACAGTAGTGCAGAGCTCAGTCAGAGCCCAGGATGTCTGGAAGCAAGAGGAAAAGCAGTGGTGATGTGGAGGGGACTGCTGGGAAGTGGAAAGCAATATATGTTGTATATTTGGGTCAAAGTTACTTTGTATTACTTTGTCAGACTTAGGAAGGAATCTGTCTTGCAAAGTTCTTCTGGAATAAACATTCCTAAATTGGAACTTACTGTACAGATAGTCTATTAAGGGCTGAGGAGTTCACTCCCCTCCACCCAGTTGAGCTCACGCATCAGCCTAGGACCTAATCACCCCTCTCTACAGACTGAGCTCAGGCACCTCAGAAGCATGCCATACAGCTCTGCACCCAACCACACTCGCTTGTGCCTCTCCTTCCCTCCTTCTTCTTGAGCCCAAGAGCCTGCTTTGTCTGCTTGGTGTGCAGTATGCTTTCTTGTCATTCCGGCACCATTTCTCTGTTCCTGACCTTCAATAAACATGGCTGCTTTTCCCTCACCATTGAATATATGCTTGGCAGTTCTTTGCTTGCCCTATACAGAAACGTGGACTTGATCTGTGGGATCCACCACACAGTAACAATACTGCCAAAATTGAACTACAGATTCAATGAAATCTGCATCAAAATACCAGTGAATTTTTTCACAGAACTCAAAGGAGTTTCATATTGACCTGTTACGTGTGTAAAACATCATAACATCGTGTCTAGATGAACGGTGAGGTGCTTGAGTAATTTTGAGAGCTCCTTGATTAGATTATAGTTCATTTTATAGCTGAATAACGTAATAACATAGACTGAATGATTTTATAGGTGCCAGTAATTTTTTAAATTTCTATACCACTTTCTGGAAGTGTTTTTGAAATATCTATAAATACTCTATAACTACCTCACGACATACACGGGAAGGCAAAGTCCAAGCAGAAAGTCTGTAATTGCTAGTCTCTCTAATGCCATCTTTGCCCTCTAGACAGAAAGTGATCTGCTCAAATCTCTTAGAAAACATGTGAAAGCCAGATCTGCCAAACAAATTGATGACACTTGCTAGTAAAAAATGTCATTATCTTTATGTATACAATGTACCAATGCATGTTCTTGGTAAAAAATAAAAATTAAAAAAAAATGTCATTATCTATGCTGTGCTTACCATTTGGCCTTCCTCAAATCTGCCAATTACCTAATACCGTTTAGTACATTTATTTAACGATTCAGCTATCTAGAATAGGTTTTGTTTTTTGCAATGAAGAATTTTACGACATGATTTAGTACATGGTTGTTTAAGTCAGTGAAAATTTCTGGCATTATGTGTTGAAACTAACAAATAGTTTGCAGTTATGATGTTTGCCAAGGTTAGATGAGAGAAAATAGGTTTGACATTAATGCCTGTGCAAATTACTTTTAATTCGAGGCAGTAGGTTTTAGGGTAATTTAAAAGGGATTGAAGACTGTAGTATGACTACTCAGCCTGGGACATGGAGCATTTTCTTTATGAGGATTTGTTTGGGGTCAACTATGTAGAAACATGGTAAATGTGTTTCATTCCTTTTGGTGTACATCCAGTACTTTAAAGTGGAAAAGGCACCTGCTCTCTGCATTGTTCTTGCTGAGACGTAGGTACGATATGAACACGCAAAATGGCAGAATGTTATCAGTACTCTAGGACATCTCTGTTTTTTAAGTACTTACATGAGCTTTGAATTAAATACATGTTTTTCTGGTACACAGAATGCCGACAAATCCTCTATTCTGAAATTTTGAAGATGATGTTTAGTCAAGTTACAGGTGTCTGCTTACCATTTTCATTTGTTCCGCAACAATAAATACTTACTGAAATTAAGTAAGAGCAACACACAGTATTCTGCGGAAAAGATAAAATAATGGTTCCAAATCAGAGTCTGTGCAAAATCAGCTCATGGAATAGTGAAAAAGATGAATCAGAAACAGAAGAGAAACAGTTATAATATGTATAATTTCCATAAGAAGCTTACTATTATGTCTTAGTGGCATAAAGAGAATGGAGAATGTGCTGCAGATTGAATTAAAGCTAGAGAATAATTTTCAGGCAGGAATAACTTTGGATTAAAAGCTGATGAGTATTTGGACAGGTCAAAGAACATGAGGAAGAAGGAAAAGCTTGCATAAACGTCAGAGAATCAGAACGCCTCAAGTAGAGGTGACTTTAAAAAAGAAAGTCAGGTGATGATTATTTAAAATCCAGATTTTGATGATCTTTTTGGTTCAAAATAAAATTTTAAAGGTTAGTACTGATGTTTTGCCTCTTTAATATTGAGGTTTCACTGCCTTTCTCTGTTGTTAGTCTAAGGTATGTTTTGTCTTTTTAAGGTTTTTTTGTTTTGTTTTGTTTTTATACTGGAGAGTGGACAGTGGGCCTTCATGCTGAACTACGTCCCCAGCCTGCTCTTCTCTTTTTAGGTGCTGGTGATTGAATTCAGAGCCTTGTGCTTGCTGAGCTAAATCCTTAACCCTCCCAGCCAATTTTTAATTTTTTAATTTGGAGACAGCATGTCATTTAGTTTCTAAATTGCCCAGGCTCAACTTGAACTTGTGATCCTCCTGCCTCAGCCTCTGAGAGTGTTAGAATTACAGACTTGTGCTGCCAGGCCCAGCTTTGGTTTTGTAACTGTGTGTGCGTACATAAGAGGAATCAAAATCTGTGTTTTATGTATGATTATTCATGAATACTCAGCCCTTACTGATGTCCCATTTGCTTTTTTTATTTTTTTTATTTATTTTTATTTTTACCAAGAACATGTATTGGTACATTGTATACATAATAATCATAACCAACACGGTTATTTTGTACCTGTACATGATATATCTTGGTTTCTCCCCCTTCCCCCCTTCCCCTCCCCTCCCTTCCATTCACCCACCCCTCCCTATTTGCAACAAGTGTAGTTACACTTTTCCATTTTTTTCCCTTTCATCTTACTTTTCTTTTAACCTTCTTCTTTATCCCCCTTTTCCCTATCTAGTTCTCTTCTCTTTTGAATACTATCTCTCTCTTTTTTTTAAACGTAGTATCTATTCTACCCCTTTGTTCTTATCTACACTTATGGTTTCTCATATCAGAGAAACAATTCGATGTGTACTGATAAGTGTCTGATTTATTTCACTTAAGAGTATGTTCTCAAGGAACACTATTTACAGACAAATGACTCTAGTTTATCCTTTTTTATGGTGGTGTAGTACTCCGTTGTATAGAAGAACCACATCTTCTTTAGCCACTCATTAGTTGTTGGGCATTTAGGTTGTTTCCAAGACTTAGCTATTACAAATTGTGTTGCTATGAACATGGTTGTGCGTATATCACTGTGATATGATGATTTAAATTCTTCTGGGAAGATACCCAGCAGAGGAATAGCCGGGTCAAATGGAACCTCTAGTTGTAGTTTGCTGAGGAATCTCCACACTGATTTCCACAGTGGTTGGACCAGTCTACATTCCCACCAACAGTGGAGGAGGGTTCCTTTTTCCCGCAGCCTCGCCAGCACTTGTTATTGGTTGATTTCTTGATAATAGCTATTCTTTCTGGAGTGAGATGGTATCTTAGTGTTGTTTTGATCTGCATCTCTCGAATGACCAATGATGTTGAACATTTTTTCATATATTTATTTGCCATTTTTATTTCTTCATCTGAGAAATGTTTATTCATTTCAGATGCCCATTTTTGG
>PVJO010018919.1:0-35486 GCA_004026905.1 Hystrix cristata | reverse complement strand
CTATAAAAGAGACTGCAATGAGGGGTCCACGAGTTTTTCCGCTTTCGAATGCTCCCTACTCGTCAAGTAGCTCTCTATCTTCTCTCTCTTCCCCCTTTCACCACCTTTAAACAAACTGTCTTCTCTTAATTTAAACTCGGTTTCTTTAATTCTTTACTGTAGCTGAGTTTACGATCTCCGGGAAGTATATTTTCTAGCAGGACAGCAGCTCACAGTCCACCTCTGGATGTAACAAAGCGACATAAGGTTGTGCTGTTGGCAGTGAGGACAGATCCAGCACAAGGAAATGGCATAAGGCTGCACACCTGCCAGGTGACCGTAGGTTGCTCCAATGAGAATCCTGGACAGTGAGGAGAGGTCAGGATCATCCCCATGCTGTCTGTCAGAGAGAAAATTCTAAGTTGCTCATAACTAGTTCTCAATATCTAAAAACTCACCATAAAATAGAGAAAGGTAATTTAACCAACAATCGAATCTTAACAGAAATTTAACATTATTTAAAATTTTTCCCTTTGCTCTAACAGAAACCTCCTAATCATTTTTGTTTGTTTTCAGCAAGAGCAAGGGACATCACTGGCCATTCAACAATCAAACAGCTCATGAATCTATACAGAAAATTTCCTCCTTGGGCTATTTTAACTTGGAATTGGATAAAAACAAATTAGGGAATATCAACACAGCAGACTGGCTGCCGGATTCAGAATGACAACATCAAAAAGCAGTTTCCTCTTAGGACAAGCTCTGGAAAAAAATCTGGCCATCTCTTCTTGTAGCTCTTTCTTGAAATATAATGTAGACATCATAGAATTAAATCTTTGGAGGATAGAAGGTTGCTAAGGAGTGTAAGGTGGGATGAATGGAGAGAAAGAAAGGCAGACAGAAAAGCAGAGACAGAGATACAGATGGAAACAGAGAGACAGAGTGGAGCTTAAATGGATAATTAAAAATTTTAACATTATTCCAAAATGGAAGGGAGGGAAGATTTGTTAAAGGATGAAGAAAGTATACAATAAGAGAGGACTTGAAAATTCCATAACAAGAAATAGTTGTAGGTCAAGTGGTACTGAGAATAATGTCTCATAAAGGAAAATAAAATGCACTGAATTCAGTAAATAGGTAAGAATATTGTGAAGAGGGGGCTGGGGATTTGGCTCAGTGGTTAGAGTGCTTGCCTTGCAAGCACAAGGCCCTGAGTTCAATCCCCAGAACCAGAAAAAAAAAAAAAAAAAAAGCTAAGGTGATAGATCAGAGGCATGTTAGATTTTATAAAGGCATATAAGAGATCGGGGACATATTTTCTTATGATACTATTGAACCATAGTTTTAAAACACATTATACTTTTTTCCTGATATTTTTTTAAAAAAATTTTAATTTTAGACATATATATGACTATAGACTTGACAATAAAATCAGGAAAGTTGCACCAAAAAAAAAAAAAAATGAATGCGCTGATACAAAATACAGGCAAAGTTGGGGCTGGGGATTTAGCTCAGTGATTAGAGTGCTTGCCTTGCAAGCACAAGGGCCTGAGTTCGATCTCCAGCACCACCAAAAAAAAAAAAAAAAAATACAGGCAAAGTCTATAAATGTGATGGCTATGAGATTGGGTAAGATGCTGCCTGAAAATACTTTGGTAGAAATGATGATGGCTGTCACCTGTTTTTCAGAATTTTGATGTATAGAAATAGGTTTAAAAAATGCGACACTGGCTGTTGGCTTGAGACAGATTTGGGGGTGCCTTTGCAGGAGGGGTTTGGAGCAGTGGGTGCACCAGTGTGTGCACAACTCAACAAGCCTAACAAGAAAGCGCAGGCTTCTTCTTTTCCCTGAGGTGAATATCCACAATGTTTCCCCAAATAGAAATCATACTTTACAGCTGAAGCCTGTGCAGGAAACGTCCTTATTCTGGCAGAATGCTTCTTGAAACTGCATTTTTAAAAAAGTAGGTATCTGTACAATGCTATGACAACTTTCTGAATAAATGTCACATTCTGAACTTTCATAGGCATCGTTCATATTTCCACAATCTTTCCTGTGTCAGGATAGTTCATTTTCAGAAATTCTGCATTGCGGTGAATGGAGTGATAAATGTCAATTTCCTAACTGTATTAAATGGGATTCTCCCATATCTCTGTTGTATTGCAGATAATAGCTGGAGTCATTAACCAGGACTTATCAAGAAAGCACTGGATGATTTGAGTGGCAGCTGAGGGTTTTACAAATAGCAGATAAATTCAAGTGCCTTTTCTCAATCTTTGTTTTTCTTGACAGCTCTGTGCTCCCTGACACTCCTAATGACTCTCCTCCTCCGGACTACCCTCCTCCCGGCATCTCCCTGTCACAGGGAGGGAGCTGCCCTTGGCCCCTCTCCCAACCTAGGATCCTCCTCCCAGCCACTCTCCTCTTCTGAGTAGTTGCCAACATTCATTTTCTCCCAAAATATTTTCATGCAATGTCTTAACCAATCTCACATCTATCACATTTACAGGCATTGTCCATGTTTTGTATCAGCACATCCATTTTTTGGTGTAGTTTTCTCAATTTTATTGTCAAGTCCATGGTCACATACATGTTTACAGTTCAAATGTGTTCTTTTTTCTCAAAAAAACAAACACATAAACAAAGGATTTAAAAACTATGGTTCGATAGTGTCATAAGTAAATGACAAAGTAGGGAAATGATTTTTAATGAGCACAGAAATAATTCATTCCTGGGTCCTGGGGATTTAGCTCAGTGCAAGGACCTGAGTTCATTCCCCGGCACCAAAAAAAAAAAAAAAAAATTCATTCCTAAGAAGCTCTTGTAAATGTACTTTTATCAACAAGTGCGCAAAAAGAGTAGGTATGAAAAATAATGTAAATGGAATTTTAAAAATAAAAATGATCAATATTCATACGCATTAGTATTAAATGCTTAATTTAGGTCAAATGAAAACTATTCCCATCAAATAAGTAAATATTAGTTAATATATAATACTCAATGTGATCAAAAGTACATAGGGACACAATTCTTTATTGCAAAATGTAGAGCTAGTGTTACTTTTTCTAACAGGATTTTCTTAAGTGTCTTAGTGACTGTCATTAATAAGACAGAACCCCTGACACTCAACACCCTCAACTTTAGGAGAAAAGGATTGTGGAGGATTCAATCCATCGTCCACTGGCTCCAAGGCAGGATCACATGGCAGAGAGACATGGCAGAGGAAAAGTACCTTCATGGCAGGGTGGCAAGAAGCAGAGAGTGAGAGAGATCAAGGGAAGAGGGTGAAGGATATGACCTTCCAGGCCACATCCCAGTGACCCTCCTCCTCCAGCCAGGCTTCACTTCCCAAATCACATTTAACTACAAACTCTGTCAGTGGACTAATCCTTCCAAAAGCCCCACCCAGAAGCACATGAGGCTTTGGATGTCATCTAACTGTAAACCATAACATCAAAAAACATTAAAACGTTTATATTTTTGACTCGGGTTCTCCATTCCTAGGTTTCTGCCTTAAAGAATAGAACCATATATATGCCAAGACTGAGATACACTGATTCATACCTTAATGACACTGCCATCAGTATTAATCATCTTTCCAAAAGTAACATTTGCCATGTTTCCACTATAAATGCTAAGTGACTAAAACTCATCTGCTTGCACCAGTATGGATAACCGCATTGCCCACATTGTGCTCACATACGCCAATATTGCAATATCGTTGCTGTGGTCCTATAATTTCCCAAGAAACATAAATCTGGACTTCCTAGAGAGATGTCTAGAAACGTTTCAAACCCCTTAAATTGGTTGAGGGTGTAGCTCTGTGGTAGATACATGCATAGTTAGCATATGCAAAACCCAGGGTTCAATCTCCAACATAAAAAAGCAAACCAAACAAAACAAAATTTTAAAAAACCTAAATTATGTACAAGTGTTTGAAACTTGGATGGATTGTCTGTCTTTATCCTCCACCATGAAATAGCTGACATTACAGCAAGTTGTAGCAAGATCTTGGGAGGATGAAGAAAATAACTGAGATTGTCTGGAAGATATAACATAAAAATTAAATGCAAATGACCAACTCTTCCAGACTATTTTGTTTTGAGGCTGTAAGTTTGAAATGTCAGGTCTCTTGTAGAGTCAGTAAGAGACTGCCTGAGTCCCTGTCATTCTGTAGGATTATCACCCAGCCTCCGTCACATCATGGCACTTCACCCAGTATGTGCCATGCTTGACTCAGATCTCTCTGAAGACATCCATTTCACACACACACACACACACGCGCGCGCGCACACGCACACATACACACGCACATGCGCACGCACACACATTCATGGTATAAACTATAGATTTTTAAAGTACTAATGTAGGTCAAATGAAAGTCCATGGTCACATACCAAAGTCCAAAGTAGCATTTTTTTTTCTAATTAAAAACATTCTAGCTTAAGGAAAAAATTGCAAACTGACTTGACTGCATAGCAAGACAGTGCTCTGATTCACCCCTTAAAACTTTCATTCCTTAACTTATTGACCAGCAGTTTCTACAAATAATGAGCTATGCTTGAAACTGAACCTTAAAAGTAAGATGCACTGTCTTGAAACTCCAGCGGTCTGATCTGAGACCTGTCTGCTTCTCAGGGTCTGACAATGTGCTGTCGAAGCAGAGGAGCCCCAATGTGACTGCAAAGCATCAATCAGACTGTCACATGCTGGGGAAAGTTTTCCATTCTCTAAAAAATTCTGGGTTTTAATTACTGGCCCACAACGTAGCTTTCTTCTAGGTACCTTAAGATCCTACTGCCAGAGTATACTATGTTGACAGACAGCAGTGGATGCAGCTTGGAGAGGAAAAAGGCCTAGGATTTGCTGCTGCAGCATAGCGGGGGCTTTGGGGCATATGTTTTTAGAAAAAGACATGGCTCAAGCAATGTATTTTGGAACTGTTTTCCTTTGGAAAGTCTGAATTAGATGCGTGGGAAACAGAAGATGAATCACAGGCCACTTGAAATTTAGTCATAAGCATAAATGTGCAGCACTAAGAGTGTATAACTGGTCTTTGCATCCATCCACAAATTTAACAAGTCTGTCACTGGCTGATCCTAAGTGAAATTAGATAGAAAAGAGGCAGTTTGAGTTTACTTGACAGCTCTTCTTCAGGTCTGCTGGGATAGATGTTCATTTTCAACAAGAATTGGCATGAACTGGAGTTGAGTAGATGCTAAAATGTTAGCCTGGAAAGAACAAGTATTTTCTCCTAAAACAAAGTCAGGTCCTGGAGTGCGGGATCAACCAAAACGAGATACAATAAGTAATTAAGAAATGAATGCAATCCAAAGTGCTACATACTTGCCCGAGTCTTTGCAGGAATGAGCATTCTTTTAGAACTTCCCTGCAGCCACTAACCTGTTCTGTAGATGGGTCACTTCAGGGACCATTTATTTTGCTTGTACGCAAGGTGGATTGTGCAGGTAGGAGGAGGCCCCTTTCTCTAGACAGGCATTTTCCATAAACACTCCCATGTTTGACACCACAAATTCCTCCATGCTCTCATGACCACTTGTCCCATCCTTCTATGCCATGTCATGACCTCACAACTCTCCTGAACTCCTATTTCCTCACCCTCTACCTCCTTGTCCCTTTTTTATCGCTTTATTCATAGCATTTGCCACTCTTTGAAATGACCATATTTATAGGCTTGATCTCTTCCTGCCTTTCTGCCTGACCTCTCCAGGGAGTGAAAGCACCATGAGAACAGGGATTTACTCCACGCTGTCAGTATCTGAACACTCTCCACGCCTGGCAATGGCAGACACTAAATAGATGCTGAATTCGCTCTGTGAAGCTTTACTTATTAGGTACCAATTTCCCTCCAGGGGAAATAACACATAACTGGGGCTCTCACAGAACCACGGTTATTGTGTTGACAGGAAAAGTCTTCCTGTCATGGTAGCCGTTCATTCAAACGTGACAGGGAGCACACTGCTGTCTCTTTCTATTCACACCAGCCTCTGCCCAGAAAAGCCACCAGCCACCAGGGCGTCGGGGCCGCAGATTTTATCAATGATGAAGTGTGCTCAGAAGCTGGAGTCAGAGCCTTGGAGCTTCCTCTTTGCTTTCACTGGGGTGACTGCTTAACAGTCCAGTTCTTCAAGCTTTATTCTTCTAGGCCAGTCATTGTCCATATACCTATTTGTTCTATGATATAATCACCAAACTTTGAGATGTCCACAAGTATTTAAACTTATCACAAAATGATTTTTGTCTCCATGAAAACAGCAACATGTGATGCATACAGTCTTTTCTTGGAATTGCTTTTAAAAACCCCTTTGAATAGAAGAAAAGCCCCTGACTCTCCATTACCTACACTTCAGCAGCTTTTTCATTGTGTGCAGTTTTCTTCTCCTCAAGCAGTGACTAGGATCGTGTTTATTCACCGGCGTGTAATACAAGTTTAAGAACATTTTGTGCATAATCGTTCTGCATGATTGAAGCTGAAATTTGAGGTGTGTAAATCTGAGGTCAAGTAAGAGTGATGAGAATGATAAAATGTTTAGTGGCTCTTTCGTGCCAGAGGTACACATGCGTCATTACTCCTTAGACAACCATGTCAAGTAGAAACAATTTCTGTTGCACCTATGAAAATCCAAGGCAAGGGGCATGGTCCTATTATACAATAGAATGTCTTCTAAATTTATTTTGATTACGTCTCCTCCCTCAACCTACACATGAAACTAGGTGTGTGCTTTCTATTGCTGTTGAGGGGAAGGAGTTCAGCCATCTAAATAAATTGTAGTTAACACTGGGAGAGGGGGACTTTTGGGGGTTAATTATCATGTGAATGAATATGTAGGTACTGTAGATACTTAGAAAATATTTTCCCTGCTTAAGAAAATGTCCGGATTAGAGGAGAGCACAATTTTAGTGCATAGAAAGGCATCTATGCAAACCATTCTGCCTATGACACTTAATAACTAATCTTGTTTATTTTATTATTGGCTATGTCACAGTACCTTGCTGTATTGTGACTTGTTAAATAACCAGTTCTGCTTTGTTGTTATTCCATTCTGACTCAGAAAAAAAGAAATACTGCTTAAAAAACAGGATCAAATGTAAGGTCCTTTATGTAAGACCTAGTATCTAGTATTTGAACACTCTAATTAAAATATTCTTTAGATAATGCTTCATCTTGTAATGAAAATTGAAGTTGGCTTTAGAATCTATCTAAAGATTAATAACTAAACATCATCAGCTATTTTCACATGAGTCATTTATTTGGAAACTTCTAAAATAAAGAAAATATTTTTTTCTTTTTAAACAATGGCCGACAACTTTTAAAAGTAAGTAAGCTTTTTAGTTCTTGGTAAATCTATTCATCTTTCTTTACATTTTTATCTTAAAATAATTTTTAGATATGTGAATATTATAATCCTTAATTGCTTCACTTATACCTCTTTCTCTCTACTTTCTTTTATGAATATTAAATCCAAGACCTTTGCACTGAGTTATATCCTTAGCCTTTTGGTTTTTAATTTTCTATTTTGATATTAGTTTGGCTAAATTGCCCAGACTGGCCTTGAACTTGTAATCCTCCTGCCTCAGCCTCCCAGAGCACTGGGTTTGTGGGCATGCATCAGCACACATGGTTTAACCCATTTGCTTTCTTTTACTTCTTCATTGATATACATGAAGCTGAGTACAAATGATCTTTAAGGCTTTATTTTCTATTATGACAGGATTGAGTATAATTTGAAATATTATTTATTTTTAATGATGTCTTAGTTGATTCATTTTCAACAGGGTTTTTCCATCAAGACCTAGTTGAGCTTTTGAAAAATAAATATTTTGTCTCTCTGTGTTTTTAATCATTTTGTTTTCCTGTCTTCTTTGTATATTCAACCTGCTGTTAAAAATAATTAAGGTTGCTAATTTTTTGAAAATGTTTGCCACTTTTTAAAATGAAATATTGATATGAAACTAACTAACCAAAGAACTAAAATGAAAAACAGTTGTGGGGAAGAAAGCACAATGTGCTGGTGATCGGCCTGACTGTGAAAGGCATGGCACAGACAACGTGGGGTTGTTGGCTTCGCAGCACTGTCACCTCCTCATGGACGTTCATTGGCTTATTAAGTGCATCCCCCACTCTGTAACTGCTCAAATGTAAGCAAAATTTTAAAAATGATTAAACAATTTTGGCTTCATCTTGAATACAGCATCTCAAACAATGAGATGTGGATAAGACTGATGAATAATTCTATGATGGCCAATATTATGGGTCTTGTTTTTTATATAACTGGGAATGAATAAGCAGTATTAATGGTGTTGACAGTGACTTCATTTTGAAACTATAATTAATGCTACTCTCTGCCAATACTCAGCTTATCTAACTCGGCTAACATTAAAGGAGCTCAGTTAACTTGTTTAAGAGTTTTCCAGCTGGGAGCTCTCTTAAGGAAAACACAGTGAGCATACAGGAGTTGCGCAAATAACTCAGGCAGCACAATCCTCCCTGCACCAGGATGGTGGCAAAAGTCAGCCTGCAGGCTGGGAGGAAAAGGCCACAGCCTTCTCTTTGGTCTATAGATCAAGGAAGAACTGGCCCTTCCAGAAAACCAACCACCACGTGGCCAGTTTTCTTACTCACTTAGATTTTCTAAATCTCCAAAAGCAAACGTTTTGACGAAGAGAAATATGAAGTAAAGGAGCTATTCTGGGTTATGTCCCTGTTATTCTCTATGTCCTATAGCCAGTGTAAAAAGGTATATGAATGAATTGTAAAACTGTATTAGAGAATGACTAAAGATTATTACTTTGTAGACATATCTTACGGCCACAGGAGGCCACTGTGGTTGCAATTATACATCCCCAGTACCAGCCCACTGTACAAAATAGTGTAGACTAATATTTAATATTACTATTTTACTATATTGTTCCTTCTCTGGCCTTTTCAAGCATCTATTTATCCCATCTGTGCACCATTTGTGTCACCTTGTTCTATAAGATATCTATCTACATATGCACATACCTCTCACACTGTAAATACAATGTATGAGGAATGTATCCTTTCATGTATCCTCCAGGATTCCCAGCAGTGATACACATTATATGCTGCTGAGTAGATATTAGTCGGAATGAATGCATGGATGAATGAGCCTATAGGACTGCTAGAAAAACAAACATTTTTAAAAATCAGCTTCAATTGGACTATAATTTTACTACTTCCTAGCAGCATACAGTGGCATCTCGGCTCACGAACTTGATTCTATCCAAGATTCTGATCACAAACCAGGTTGGACGAGAACTGAATCAAATTCAATGGTTTGATTCAATATTGACCTTATGGGGAAATTTGATTTGGTTCTCAGCTAGTTCGGTTTGTGACCAGAATCATGGAGAGAATTGAGTTAGTGAACCGAGGTATCATTGTATTCATCTGAGTCCATGCTCTATCACGGACAAGCATACCACATAGATACTTTTATACAATATAGAGACAATAAATTATATTTGAGTTAAAACGTATCATTGACCGTAATAGCAGGTTAGTATAATAGAATAAAAAAGAAATCGGCAATGTTAAATCTCTCCTGATATAGCTGGATAGATTAGTAAGATTGTATCATAATTGTTTCCTGAAAGCTCGCTTGCATACAAAGTTTCTTAAAAATTTCTATGTATTTGCAATGATGAACCTAAAATATTTATTCAACTGTTATAACTCGTAAATGCCAAAAAAGATACATTTTGTTTATAGCTAAATCATTACAGTACGTACCATATAATTAACTCCTTTTTGTGGTGTTCTTCAGATGATTAATTTTTAAATTATTTTTAAATATTAATTTTTTAAAGTATTTCAAAGAGAAACTTGCATATCACAGAGAAGATTTGGGGAGTTAGTTTATTGCAAACTAATATCCTTTTAGTATTTTAATTTGAATTTCCTTCGTGCAGTCTTGATCTTTTCATTATAATCTCACTAATATTCACAAGCTGTAGTGTTGTTAACTTATTTCATAGATTTTATAATATTTACTAACCTATCATTTTTCGAGATATGGTACATTTGATGGCAAAAAGTTAAGATTCATTTGCAAAATCAACTTGCTATTTAAATTGATTTAATTAAATATTTAAGCACATAAATTTAGACTATTTAAAAGTGTTCTGTGAAAGTTAAATTAACAAAACAGCGGATAATGGCATTTAAGATTTTTATCTTTAAGCAATAATGTTTCTGAACATTTCTCATTAGTTTACTATAACAGAACATTTAGAATTCATTTCAATTGCATATTCAGGAAAATACTTTTCTACTCATTCATGCCCTTTGTTTCCCCTCTGAGCTCTCAGTTCACTAGCCATTAAAAATATTCATGAGCTGGTGATGGTTCACACAAGCTTCTTTCCCTCTCACTGTCTCTTTGTACTCAAACCACACAGAATGCTTCTCAGATGTTTCGATGTAGGTGTGTGCTGGCAAGATGCTGAGTAAGACAGGACCCTGGAATAGTCACAGCACAGTGGAGGGAAAATCACGTAAATAAAGACAACACAATGTGATAAAAGCAGTGTGAGAGGTACACCCTAAATATTTCCACAACACAGATGCTAAAGGAATTATGTCTGCTTTGTGAAATTTGAGCAAGACTCTGAAAATCGAGCTGATTTCTCTAGATGGAGAGAAAAATTCGAAAGAGAGAAACTGCAATTATGAAATATCAGTAACAAAAGTAACAACTATACAGCTTTGGTTGGAGGTGGGGGCGGCCACACTGAGGACTGAGGACCTTCGCACAGAGTTACATCTCCAGCCCTCTTTAAAAATTTGGGTCAGTGTCTCACTAAGTCATTAAACTGCCCAGGCTGGGCTGGAACTTCTGATCCTCCTGCCTCAGCCTTTCAGAGTGCCGGGATTACAGGCACTCGATAACATGACAGGCTAGCTATTGAGATTTGGATATTTAGTATATGTCACACTTTATACTGTTACTCAAAATTATGTCATACCGCAACTAACACTATTATCCTACTTAACAAATGAGGAAAGTGAGTTCTAATAACAAATAGAGGATTGTAAAAATCACACTGCACTCATTCACTGGCTCATTTATCCAGTAAATTATGCAAGATTTAAGCCAAGCCTTGTACTAATTACTGGGGATGTGGACCCATCTTTGAGGAGCTTCCTGCCTTGAAATAAACAACTTCACAACTTCAAAAGTGCAGAACATTTGCTGGGTTTAGAGGGAATGCCTGTAATCCAACACCCTGATGGGCTGAGGCAGGAGGGTCCTCGCAAGTATGAGCACACCTGGGCAATTTTGCAAAACACTTTCTTAAAATAAAAAATAAAAAAGGGCTAGGGGGTTTGGGTTAGAATGCTTGCCTAGCAAGTGCAAGGCCCTGAATTCAATCCCCAGCACCAAAAAAAAAAGGGGGGAAGGGAAGCTGGAGATAGCCATTCTTTCTGATAAGATGGTATCACAATGTAGGTTTTTTGTTTGTTTTTTGAGACAGGGTCATGCTCTGTAATTTAGGCCTGGCTTCAAGCTGACAGCAATCTTCCTGCCTTAGCTCCCTGAACACTGGGACTACAGGTGGGTGTCTCAATGTAGTTTTTATTTGCATTTCTTGAATAGCCAGCAATGTTGAACATTTTTTTTTATGTATTTACTGACCATTTGTACATCTTTTGAGAAGTGGCTATTCATTTCAGTTGCCCATATTTTTATTTCTCTTTTTTTTATTTTGAGAAGTCTAATTCTTTGTACATGCTATTTATGTATTCTGTATTTAGTCCTCCGTCCAAGGAATAACTGGCAAACATTTTTTTTTCCCAATCTGTAGGTTGTCTCTTTAATCTGTTGGTTGTTTCTTTTGCTGTGTAGAAGCTTTTTAATTTATCCCATTAATTATCCCATTTGTTATTTTTAATTATCCCATTTGTTGTTGCTCAGTATTATTTATTGTGCTATTGGAGTTCTGTACTGAAAGTCCTTGCCTACACTTATGTCTTCAAGAGTTGCATCTATTTTATGTGCTAGCAAATTTTCTGTTTTAACATTTAGATCTTTGACCCATTTTAACTACATATGGTTATTCATTTATTATTTTGTTATGAAATGTGTTTTATTTTTTCATACAATAAAATAACAAAAAGAAAGACGTGAGCATGTTAGGTAACTATGAGAAAGGGGCTACTGGGGACTGTAACTCAGGCTGAAGGGTCTGGGCTCAATTCCAAGTACTGAAAAGATAAAAAGGAAGGAAGGAAGGAAGGAAGGAAGAGAAAGAAAGAGAAAGAAAGGAGGAAAAGAGATAAAAAAAAGAAATAAAAAGAAAGAAAGAAAGAAGGAAGGAAACAAAGGGAAAAAGGAAAGAAAAAGAGTGGAACACAGGTCCTCTTCCTGATTTTAAGATCTAAGCTACACATAAAATAGTGCAAACAGTTTTTGAATGCTCCCACCTTGTGGAAAAGCTGACTGTGGGTTTAAAAAGAATAGTAACCAGCGAATAACACAGAGAAGGTAGCACAGATCCATTTGTTTCTGTCATGTTCAGGAGTTCAAATTTTACTTAGTAATCAGACACTGTGGAAAATCTTCCCCCTAAGTGTCAGAGCAGGTTTCTGACATAATCAGGCAGAGCCCAGAAGATAGTAATAACTACGTGGTGAGGGACTGATAAGATGGTGGAGTGAGGGAGACAGACTAAAGTCTGCAGGTTGAAAGTGCATACACGAACACAGAGGATCATCTTATTTATGAAAAGTATAACTACACTACTCAGTATAGTTATAGATATTTAATTTATTCTATTTGGAATAAAAGCTTTTTTGAGTTATTTTTTGGATTACAATTTTTTAAGAAAATATGTTTAAGTCACTAAGTTTTTCCAGTGATAGATTTATATATTGAAGACAAACATGACAAAATATTTTCTTGCAAAAGAATAGATATCTCATAACTTCACTTTTGCAATTTTTCAACTATGAAAACACTATATCACTCTTGATAGTCTTTATGTATTAATTGAAATAGTTTCTAAGTTATGAACTGAGATAACAGGATAGTGGGGCAGAAGCAAATAAAGTAAACTGGAAATATCTAATTTCAATTCAGAAAGGAGTATTTAAGCACAGTAAAAATTATCAGATATGATTTCCTTAAAACACACAAAATATTATTCTTTAGGAATAAAGCATGTAAATATTTGTAAGCTGCTGGTTTGGGTTGTCTCCCTAGTACATAATGTAATGCTTAAATTTGTGCCAGTTTGAGCTGCGTTTCTAGAATGGATTTCAGATGAATGTTTGCAGCCCTATCATTGGTGAGATAGTTTGAGGAGGTTTGCTACAAAACAGTAATGTCAAGACTCAGGAGGGTTGAATTTTGGCAAATAATGGTCCTGAGATTCTAATTCCACTACTCCCTGCCCTGGATTTGCATACTCCCCTGTCACTCCCCATCCACCCTTCCTTTAGTGACGCTGATGGGACGTCACCCTCATCTCATGTTTTGCAAGTAGGGAATTCTGAAAAGTACTTTCTAGATGTGAAATGGATTTTTAAAAGAAAAAGTTTACTAATTCAAGTTAAGATAAGTAAAGATATATTGTTAGAAACATTCGCTAGTCTTTTCTATTAAAATCTATAAATACCTACATAAATTGATTTCAATGTCTTATTATACAACC
Source organism: Hystrix cristata (assembly GCA_004026905.1). Lineage (NCBI taxonomy): Eukaryota > Metazoa > Chordata > Mammalia > Rodentia > Hystricidae > Hystrix > Hystrix cristata. Next base: position 21,808 of record PVJO010018919.1, on the reverse strand, counting down.
TCAAGAAAGTTGGATTGGAGCCAACAGTAGGGATTAAAAAAAAAAAAAACAGTAATTTCCTTTCTCATTGTCATTTTCCTTTTTATCCAAAGGCCATAAATAACACCTGAATGGATTGATTTCAATATGAAGGCAGTCATAAATCAGAGATCATTCCCACTGTAGGAGTTACCAGTGCCCATTTTCTAAAAAAGACAGAAACTGAGCAGTCTTTGCACAGGAACTTCACAAACAACTCCTTGTTAGTGTGTTCATGTTGTGGGGACCCTCCACAGAAAACCATGTCCTACCTACACCCTCAGGAAGAGGAAGAAGTATCTTATTAGTGCACAGGATGCAATTTGTCTCAGTCATTATAAAGACACTGGTTTTAAGACAGAAAAAGTTTAATGACTGCTCTCATGATTTTTTGCTTGATAATCCAGCAAGGATGATTTTGACACAGCACATATGTGGCATATGTGGTAGCATCACTTTCAGCGCGTGAATGTGTTCATTGCTGTGTTTCTGAGGAGGGTAAAAGAAACAACTGTGGTGCAAGAACAGTGATGTCTTTCAGGTCCACGGGGAAGAAAAGAGCAAAAGAACTCAAGAGATGGCAAAATGATTGCAGAGACAAGAGAGCGAGTGCGTTTGAAGGAATCCCGAACTACAAACCAAGAGACTGCCCGCTATCGTCACATCGGTCAATGGGCTATGTGCCCTTGTATGACTTAGTTAAATATTCTGAATCTCAGTTTCCTTACATAAACATTGTGTGTGTGTGCGTGTGCACATGTGTGTGTGTTTGTGTGTTGGGGCAGTAAATATTTACCAATTCCATCACTGCTCCCTTCCATAATCATTCATTAAAAGTTTATTTTATACTCTGCTATGGAAACTGATGTTAAAGATGCCCTGACTTCAGAAAACCAACACGATAATTAAACAAGAAATAGTTAAAATGTTAGGGGCCCTTTTAATGCTAAAGTAAGGACAGGACTAACCTCACTGCTTTACTTGCTCTATTGTGCTTAACTCCTTTCTCAAACCCTCTGAAGGACCCTGCTTCACACTCAGTTCTCCATCTAGAGACCACATGGAAATACATACTGTGTCAGAAAAAGTGGTAACTGTCTTGGTATATAGTTCCCTAGAAGACTGGCAATATGAACTCCCAGTCATGAAATTCATTCATTTTCAGTTTGTGAAAATAAGTCAGGCACTTAAAATATTTCCAAAATTTTATAGTGTTAGGTATTGCTTTCCCTTTTTAACAATAGAAATTTAACCATTATTTTATAACTTCCAGTCTGATTCTTTTGTTTAAGAGGAAAGTGGATTGGTCCAAATGGATTCCTAGTGTCTCTGGAATCCAGCGTTTAAAAATATGGTAAAAGAAATATATATAGATATTTGGAATTGTTTATTCTAAATACTAAGGACAGTGAAAACATATATGCAACAGTTTTTGGTTTTTTTTCGTATCTTGCATTTACTTCTTTAGGTATGTAACTAACATTTGTATAATTCTGAAGAAAAATAAATCATGTTGCTAGAGGAATATGGACATCTTCTGGTCTTTGAGAAGGCTGGAAACATTAAGTTTGCAAGTAGAAATAATAACACCAAAATTAAAATCAAATTCCCTCTCCCTATACATCCAACATCTCTGAGACAATTTTAGGAAACAGCCATAGTCTTCTATTTCTACCATGTCGTCACCTGACCATCATATCTTTACTTTAAAAAAAATTAATAAGCGGTCCTTTTACCATCTTCTCTGCTTTATTGTAATAGAGAATCATAGAGATATTTTGAGAGTATTAAAATTTCAAGATTCTCCAAGACATGTCTGTCTTATCAGTGAAGCATATGGGAGTTTTCATTCTTTTTCTTTCTTTCTTTCTTCTTTCTTTCTTTCTTTTTTTCTTTCTTTCTTTCTTTCTTTCTTTCTTTCTTTCTTTCTTTCTTTCTTCTTTTTAGTTTTTTTTGAGGCAGGGTCTCATTATGTAGTTCACTCTGACCTTGAACTCACTATGTAGCCTACACTGGCCTCAAACTCATGGTTATCCTCCTGCCTCAGCCTCTGGAGTGCTGGGATTACAAGCCTGCACCACCATGCCCAGGTGACAGTTTTAGTTTCTAGTAAATGCTTTTACGCTTCAGATCCTGTGTATTTGTTTAATGTCTTTCATTTATTAAAGGAAATCAAAGTAGGTAGAACAACTATCTTGCTCTTCAACTTCTACTTCATGTAGTTAAAATACTTTAGCATTTATTGATATGTTATTAAACAATTACAGAACTGTTTCTCTAAAATGGGTAACAATGGATTCTTTTCAAGTTTTCCTTGATTTTTTAAAATATACTTTCAAATAGCTAATGTTGGGTTGTCCTCACTTCTTTGTCCACGGACTTCTTTGCCAAGCTTAGCAAGGCAAATAGGATCATTTTGTTTGTTCCAGGAGACATAATAATGAAGTCAAAGTCATCGATTCAGTTCCACTTCTGTTAGCTTTGACTCACTCCATTGTCACGGCTGAATTTACAAGTCCAGAACTAACAAATTCATGCATTGGCCAAAGCGAAAATAAGGAGTAAATGTGGATAGATTCCTTAAATCTTAGGACATTCAAATAAATAACTAGATAAAGAAAGAAACAAACAAACAAACAAGGAAATATTTGGTCAGTGACAAGTAGGCCGATTGCTAGTGAAGAGGATACCAAGCATCTCAGCATATCAGTTTTGTCCACACATGTGGAAGGCCAAGGGACGAGGGGTCACGTGGCTCAGGTCCCCCTTCAGTCAGGGACTATTCACTCTATAATGCTACAAATGCTATGCTGTTGGCCTTCTCCTTCTCACCACTTTGAGGATTACCTTGGCTGGCACAATTTAAACCCAGGAACTGATGCTTGGTGGGGAAGGAGGTATAAAGGACAGGCCCCCTCAGTGCTGCTCTGGATGATTTGCAAGGTCCATCTTGCTGCTGAGCTCTCTATGGGATCAGCCCCATATGAGATTAGCTCCGTGTGGGGTTATGACTGGGCCTAAAAAATGGCTCAGTTTCTCCCTTTGGTCAATCTTGCTTCATTCCTTTTCTCCCTCAGGTATGATCCAAAGATACTTCCCTAAACATCTTGTGCACAGCACTGCAGTGTGGAACCTGCCTCCTGGGAAATCCTGCTGTGAGGAACATGCTCTAAGTTTCTATTTAATGTCAGGACTAACCCCTTAATTTGAAGGTCTTAGTACAAAATGAGAACACAGGGAAATTCCTTCAACATTATTAAGACTTCCAAGGTGGAGCTGCAGAATGTTAAGCTGAGGGTGCGGACTTGTAAATACAGCCCCTGTATGGTAAGGCAAAGAGCAGACCATGGAGCCAGCCCAGTTCAGAAGGATCATTATTTTCATCATGGATTCAAAGATTGAAAAATCTTATTTCAGATGACATATCATCTGACAATGATATCGGAAAGTGCCAAGACAGTTTTGGAACAATGTGAATAGATTCTTGGCAATAAAGATTGACCATAAACATTCTATGAAGTGTATTAACAAGAAACATAATTCTGTTAATCTCCGTGCAAAATAGGACCACAAATCCAGAGCTACAAATATGTCGAACAGAACAACTTTGAACTTTGAACATTTATAACACAAAAGGCAGTGAAATAGCTTAATTTCTAGAAAGATTCTGATTTTATGTGTGCCAACATGAAAATCACTAATGTGGACAACTACAGTCCTGGATGTTTTTCTGGGTAGATTTTCTCCTTCTCAATCCACTCTCTTGTTATCATTATAGAATCTAAGCCAAAGTATCCTCCCCTAACCCTCAAGGCCTTACAAATTATTACAGATAAATGTTTAGACTTAGTGGAAGATACCTGGTAATGTCAACTGAGAGGCCAGTGTGAGAACTGAGTAGAGAGAACTGGGGAGCCATCGGTCCTCTTTTAGAATAGAATCAAGTAAGGTCTTGTCCTAGCAGGGCCTGCCAAGAAATAGTATCTTCTTACAAAATCATAATTACATTAGCACCAAAAATAATAGTGATATTATTTATCTCTAATAAAAATATAAATGTTTTCTAATTCATTTTCTCTTTTAAAAATTCCTAGGAAATACCTGTTTTACAGTTTGTGCTATATTATTTACTTAGGAAAAATAGTCAAATAGTATACAGAATATTTACTTCTCTGTTCTACTATGGATTGTGCTAGATTTCAATTTATGTCTATTATTGCTATGCTGGATATTCTTTGACACAGTTCTTCTGGATGATTATTTATATAAACATTTTCAAATATTCTATAATTATACAGATGAAGTTTATGACAGGGAGAATAAATCAAATGCGTGCAACAATATGACCGAATCTTACAAAAATAATGTGGAATAGAAAAAGCTACATCGATCTTACCTGAGTGCATCATTCAGACACAGGACAACACTGCAGGGTCCGGAGCCACATCGAGAAGTGTGATGAAGAGCCTGTAGGTCTGGATTGGGCCACACCAAACTGGAGCCTCAGGAGGCGGCTGGGCAGAAATTATTCAGTCCCAGCCGGTTATGGCCTCCTGGTCATCAAGGGAACCTCTCCCACTTCCTGACATGCCTGCCACTTGACCCCTTACAGAGCATGAGCCACACTTCTGCTTTACACTATTTTTCAGGTAATTTTGTGCCAATGAAATAATTTTCTTTGATATCACCCATATAACTCCACACTAACTCCAACTACACCTGAAATTCTATCAGTATCGATACAAGTGATTTTTAAAATTTGGTTTATGCTAGTGTCTCCTACTAACAAAACATGCACTCAGGAGAAGTAACAAATCAAAACTTCTCCAGGACAGTGAGTACAAGAGTGGACAGAAAAGTTATCATCCAGGCACTTCTAAAAGTGAAAGTTTTGGCATAGGATGGTAAGTTCTGGGAAAAAAATGTGGCTCTTTAAGAACACAAGAGATGGAGGGAAGGGAGAAAGTATAGAGGATAAAGGGATGAAAAAAAGAATTCAAAGAAGGATTGAGTTGGTTATCTATATATACCAATTCCTCACAAGGAATGTAATTATTATGTAATACAAACATGTACTAATAAAAAATAAAAACTAGAAAGAAAGAAAATTTCTACAAGAACAACAACAAAAAGAATATATGATAGACACGATGGGGCAATATCTGACCTAATCTAGATAATTAAAAATGCTCCGCAGAGGAAAAAAACGAGCTGCAATATGAGCAGTGTCTCAGACTTAGCAACAGGGATGGTGTGGAAGTGCCATCAGTGGAGAGGAGAAGATGTGAGCCGCCCTGTGCTGGTCAGAACCCTCACACAGCTCAGCATGGGAAAAGCTTCCTTTAGCCAAAAACAGTGCAGTAGGGGCGGGACAGAAAGACTGAGGGTCACATCTGATACCCATATAGGACACATGAGGGCCATTAGTGTTACATTTGGGTAGCTTATGAGAAGCAGATTATAGCTGACCAAGAACGGATGCAGGAGGATGAAATTCTAAGTGAGTGACTTTCAAATAAACAAGAGACAATGGAAAGATACGGCCAATGTTTAAAAGAAGGATAGAGTGAATGTTTAATAGAAAGATACAGTGATTTTTTTTAACAGAAAGATACAGTGAAGGTTTAAATTAAAAAAGAATTTGTTATAATAAAAGACACATTGCCAAGAACAATGGGATAAATGCCATCAATTTAAGGGGAGTAGTCTGAGGAGGATTAATGGCAATGCATCTTTTACCGTAATCATTTTTTTAAAAATTTACACTTCCACCGTATTTTGTGATCACACCTTGCTGATCAGTTGTTTATGGCCACTTCTGTTAAATAAAAACACTACTCTGTCCTCATTCAATTACTGATCAGATCAGGCTCAATGAGACTCCTTGGCTCTTCCTCAGAGTACAAATGACCATGAAGGGTAAATGTTTTGGATCAAGTCAGGCATCTAAGAAGCCAGGACAGCTTAACCAAAAACACTCAAGAGAGAAGACTCCTAGAATTGTTTCAGAGAGTGACTGGAACGAAGGGATAAGTCTGCTCAAAGCAAGGGGAATAGTTTGAGGGGGTTAATGGCCATGTGTCTTTTAGTATCATTTTTTAAAAAATTAAACATTCCATATATTTTTCTACCATACCTCTTAAAATTAGAAAGAGAAAATCAGTAAGGAAAACTTTTGGGTTTCCAGTTTAGGCAATAGATTGATCATGACACAGTTTTTTAAAAATAAATGGCGACTCTGACGATATTTAAGCTTAATAAAGGACCTTGGCTCAATTTTTATCACACTGATCGTCAGGTGTTCTGAGGGCATCCGGGTGAAGGTGTCAGTGTGGAACTGTGATCACAAAACCACTTGCCGTTTAGCTCCTGAGGGGATTAACACACTTGGCTCACAGAATTAACACTACATCTTTGAACACACAATGGACATATTTGTGGAATAGTTCATTGGACCAGAGCTTACTGACTTTTAAAGTATTATAAATGTATTCAAGATTACAGAACACAGAGTGTAAAGAATTTCCAAATACTCATCACTCACAAACGACAACTTTTTAGATCTTGCTAAATTGTGTCATCTTGCTTACATTTTATTTTTAAAATTTTCTTTGACTTTTTCAACCTCATTTAGATTTTGTTATATTCATTTAAAAACCACTGTAACATCTAATATGAATACCACACCTAATGCAAAAATCTACAATTGAGATATCACTTAATACTATTAATAATTCTTAGTACATTGCACATCGAATTCACAATAAATTTTCACATTTTAAAAAAGACTTTTAGAATGGATTTTTTGAGTTAGGATCCAAACAAGCACCGAAAATTGCCTTGTCTTTCAAATTGCTCTGTGTGTGTGTGTGTGTGTGTGTGTGGTAATGGTTATTAAATTCAGGGGCTTCACATCTCACTACATATCCAGCCCTTATGTATGTATGTATATATTTTGAGGCAGGATTTTGCTAAGTCACTAAGTTGCACAGACTGGGCTCCAGCTTGGGAGCACTGTTACTCAGCGTTCCAGACCATATGAATTACAGGTGTGTGCCATCACACCTGGCTTTATTGTCTCCTCCATTTCATTTATTTGAAAGTAGTGTACCCTCCCCATGTATACTCTACGTATTTATTATTTTTTTCATGACATTGATGTGTTACATGACTGAAGTGTCCCACAAAATTTCCCACATTCAGGGTTTGTCATTTAACTTACCTCTGGGCTTGTCAGCTCATTTAACTTGTGATGCTATCTCCATTTTACTTATAGACTAAATTTCACTTTCAAGACTTGATAAGCAAAAAAAAAAAAAAAAAGACTTGATAAGCATTTTGGAAAGAATTCTTTGTAAGTGGGGTGTTGTACGTCAGTTTGACATACACCAGAATGGAATCAGTACCATATTTTTCCTGGTGCTTAGATCGTTTTGTGGGTACAAATGGTGTCAAGTTGATCTCTGTCTTACAAAGCTTGGGTTCAACTTTCTATTTAACTTTTGATGATTTCTAGGTCAGTTTGCAAGCTGGTCATTTCTTCATTTGATCATTCTTTGTTTATGTTATGTCATAATTCTTCTGTAAATAACTTTTTAAATAAGTACATCCACTTGAATACCATAATTTATACAGAAATGGCTTAATTTTGTCTTTATTAATAATCCAACTTCAGCAGGAAGGTTTGATATTCTTAGTGTATCCAACAATGCCTAAAATGTTTGTAGTGCTACTGCTCAATTTTTCTCTCCATCTGCCTTTTCTCAGTGACACTATGAATTTGTACTCATATAAAACATTTCAAGAAATTGCGTTTCCTCTTTTTTAAGATGTAACTCTTACAATTTTGGATGGTGAGTGAGTCATTATGTCTGTTTCCACATCCTTTTGGTCCACTTCCTTGATCTTCGTTCCTGCTTTACTTCCTGTCATCACAAGACGGCTTTGAGTCATTTTTGTGTATCGCCATCAGCAAACCTGTAATCAGCCTTTCCTCTGGGACACCTGGGGGCTTTTGTTTGTTTGTTTTTCTTTAGCAGAAGTCGGGAAATAAGGACAATTTCCTGTGTGCTGTGTTGTTAATTACTCTTCTATCAGCCTTGCTTCTAGGTCTTCTCAGAGGAGAGTTAAGAGCTGCGTATTTTTGGAAATGAAAAGAAATCAGGAGTTCTTACAAATATTCAAGTGTAACATTATAATATATTTTACTTAACATCGCTGATTTCATACTGCAATATTTCCTCTTACACACACACACAAATAGATATTGAACAGCCTTAACATAATGTTTCAATTGCCTCAGCCTCTGATAAACTCATGAAATAGTTTCAAACTCATTTTAGGACTATTATTGCTAAATAGACTGGTGAGTGAGGTCTAAACTTAATGTTAAGATTTCTTTATAGTTCTCCTGCCTTTACACATGTACCGTTTTGTATTCAGAGTCTGGATAGTCCTGTGTCAATGAAAATTATTCTTTTCTAGCTATGTTTGTTTATTCATTATTCCTTTTTAAGGTTTAGTTTATATTCTTAGGTAATGTTTTTTTTCTTTCATTCTTATTTAATTCAACTTGCTAATATGTACTTAAATTGTTCCAAGTTGAAACAGTACAAGAAGATATTCAGTAGTACACTTTCCCCCTGTATTCTCCACTCTCCTCATTACTCTGATGTGTACGTAATAATTTTATTAGATTTTATTTACATTCATGTTGTTAACCAAATACAAGTAACTACTCTCCTTACCCTCTTTCTTATATGTACAAAGTTGTTTTATGCATACAATTTTGCAAACCTATGTTTTGAAAGGATTAAGACAAACACCATGTAACTAAAAACTTCCTTGCTAAGAAAATGAAGAGAAACAGCAATAATTTAAAAATATGAAGAACTCATTTCATATTGGGAAAATATTTGCAAAGATTATGTTTATATTCACTGACATAATAAAGACATCAGCTACAGGCTGCGTGTTGCTAGTACATAATGTAGAACTACTGAGGAGAAGACTAGACCTGGCAGTTTGCTCAGGACAGTCCAATTTATGTCTTTCCCACCAGCATGCTATCTGTTTTGAATTAAAACACATATGCCACCCATATAAGCAACCCAAATTTGCCTTTGAATCATGGATTAGCTCTGAACTAGCTCCATGAATAAATGAGGATGTTTGGAATAGAGTCTACAAATGGAAGTCATGAGCTTTAAAAAGTTAAAAATACGCAACTTGGAGCAAAAGATAAGTATTTGTAGCACAATCCAAGTGTCATTTTTTCAGAGACACAGATAGTTGTCTGGGATGGCTATAAGGAAAAGGTATACTCTAGGAGCAAAGAGGGCCCAATTTGGAGTGGGAGAGAGAGAGTCACCTCAACGTTTGACCTCTTCCATACCTCTCACCCAGCATGAGCTACTCAGAGTTAATTGAACTGAGAGGGGGGACTATGTGTGAAATAAACAAAGTAAATATGGCACAGCTGGACGTTCTTTCTCAGATTCTGTATCTGCTTGTCATCCCCTCGGACATTCAGACTTCTGGCTGTTATTTTCCAGCAGATTTTGAAGTAATCTTTTTAGATGAGTTAGGAAATATGCTTTCAAAATCATCACCACGTCTTTAACAAACAGTTGGGAAAACTCATCTGGTAATCAATATGACTTCATGGAGACAGTCACCAAAGTATGGTCACTTTCTTGTGATAATTCTTAGGCTGGAAAAAATGTTTTTCTTTTCTTTACTTTTCTTAAAACTTGTTTATCTAAAACTGCTCCCAATCGCTATTTGTCTCATACACCAGCCTAAAAGGATTTAATACCATGCTCTTTCGGTATTTGACAATCTTTTAAGTTTATGTTTCCTCATAGTGGGCAAAGCAATGTGAAAATTATACCTATAATGTTACACAATGTCTTCAGCATTGTCAGACCAATTTACCAATATAGATACCTAGAAATCCATGTGCTATGTCACCATATTTAAGCATTTATAACAATATCATGGTACCATAAGACAGTGACCTAGCAAATAATTAAGGGGATAGTTTCAATTAAGTTGTTACAGTAAAGGAGGAAAAAGTTTGGGGTTTAACAAAGTCAAAGGGAGGACTTTCCAAAAGGAGGAGAATGACAGGCCTCAAAATACACGAGACCACCGTGTTCCTTTGTGACTAGTTGCTGTGCCTGTTAATTGTCAATTTGCCTGGATATAGAGATATCTAGAGAGGCAATTGGCGCATGGGCACTCTATACTTATAACTCAATCTCTCCAGATGTTCAGAGCTAATTGTGCTGTTAGGTAGTGGGGCCCAGGTGAAGGTGGGTCACGGGGCGTTTGCCTTCTGAGGGTATGTATCTCTTGGTGCTCTTGTCTGCGGCTCTGCTTCCCAGTTGCCATGGAATCAGCTGTTTTGCTCTGCCACCACAGCCTCTTCCGTGTTTCTGACTTGGAGCCAGCAGACCGTGAACTGAAATCACTGAAACCACGAGACAAATTAAATTCCTCATCCTTTAAGTTACGTATGGCAAAAACCTGGACAACACAGCAACTTTCTTGAACAGAAATGATGAGGGGATTTCTTAATCATGGCTGTTTTCTGGAAACACAAAGTTCAGTATTACTTGAGTAACTCTCGATTATTTGAGTAACTGAATAATGGAGAGCCTGTCACAGGCCTCCTGAGTTTAACAGTTTCTCTCCAGGGCTCTTGTTGGGATATTCCTGCAAAACCAGGAGAATCATTTCTTGTGAGGTGCTGGGAAGGATCCAGGTGTTCTAAGGTCAAGGAGGTCGGGTATTTATGTAAAGAACAGATTCCTAAAAAGAAAAGCAGAAATACTCTCTTTTATTAAAGAGCCAAAAGTAGAACTCTGAGAATAGTTAGCACAGTGCAATTCATACGTCATTATAGAAAATTTTGACTGCACAGCAGCAGCCACTGAGTTTCTTGAAGCTGTCAGGCTGGGATGTCAATGCTGGTGGCGACTTGTCAACAGACTTGATTGCCTCAGTGCACCTCCCAAGCATTGTGCTACCCTGATCACATGGCACAGGCAGCAGCTTGTCCAGGGTGTCTTCAGGCCAGCGGCGTCCGCAGCTGTACTCAGGCCTTCGTCTTTCTGGGCTTCTTCAGTTCCTGGGAACAGGAAACTCAGGAAGAATCTGGACAGTCAGGATTTATTCCTCAGTGACTTTGAATAAGAGACAGTGAAAAAAGTTTGAAGGAGGTAGATTGGGGGATTGAAGCCAACTATTGAAGAAAATGGGAAAATTTTTGATAAATGTTGTCAATTTGGGCAAGGTACAGGATGCTGCCCTATTTACACCTCATTTTTTTTTTCCATAATGAGGGTAGAAGTCAATAACATAATTTTGAGACAAGACAGATGTTTGTGTCTTGTTGTTACCCTTAATTTTCTGAGGTGCAAAATGGTTCAAAGACAGTTAACAAAGTTAGAATCCAATAACCTAACCAGGCTTGGTGGCACCGTGCCGATAATCCCAGAATTTAGAGGCTAAAGCAGGAGGACTGTCATGTATCAGAGGCCAGCCTGGGCTACATAGTGAATTCAATGCCAACTTGGACTACATAGCAAGACTCCATCTCAAAACAAAACAAAATGAAACAAAAAGAATGAAAACCTAGAAAGGTGGTCTATAGATGATATCATTTTCTACAGAGAAGTGTTACGGTTTGGATGTATGTCCCCCAAAAGCCTCATTGTGTTGAAGGCTTGGTTGGTAATGGGCTTTTTGAAAGGTGATTGGACCATAGGGAATGTAACTTTCTCAGGAGATCATAATTTAAGTGCATTACTGAGAAGTGATGGAAACAGGAGGAGGGACCTGGTTAAAAGGAGTAGGTCGCAGTTATGTAATCTTGGGTACTGTATCCGGTCCCTAACTCCTTCCTCTCTGGTTTATTTCCTCTCTGCTTCCTGGCTGCCATGAGATGAGCAGCTTCTTTCCACCACCACACCCTTCAGTCATGGTGTTTTTGCCTCACCGCAGGCCTGAAAAAAAAAAAAAATGGAGCCAGATGACACTGGATCAATAGCTCTGAAATGATGATCTAAAATAAATTTTTCCTTCTTTAAGTCATTTATCTCAGGTCACAGCAATGAAAATCTAACCCAGTCACTTTTTTACCTCCAGCCTTTTGATAAAAAGTAATCTCAAAGAAAGATCATTCTTAATCGCAAAATAAGCCTGGTCTCATTACATTTGGCCTGATTATTTACACAGGTGCAGCAAAAATGGCAATTTACCACGCAGCCTTTCTTATATTTGCTTCACTGAAATTTTTTAGAGGGCATCTTGGAGTTTAAAACTGCAATAAGAAGTCTAGGATGAGAAAGCAAGAATTCAGCACCAAAAATTTGAGCTGATTACTCTCTTTTTGAGTTTCCAAAATATCCTGAGATTTCTGGGCCTGCCAGAAAGTCACTTTCCTTGACTACACATTAGGCTGGGACTCTCATAACCAGGTATCAAGTCAGCTTTCTTAGAAGGGTCAGTGGAGGCTCCATAAAGTCTGCATATGTTCCTTAAAAGTGTCTGGTTGCTTCTGATCAAAAGATCCTCCTTCTCACATATGACATTCCAGGCAAGACCTTGGTTGCATAACCAAAGTTTCTAATTATGTTCTTTTAACAAGGACATGCAAATAACTGTATTACATAATGTGAATGTATGCATGTAACTATATTTCTATGAAAATAAGAGCATTTAAGAGTTTTAGGATTCTCAAAAAGCCAGACAGGGAGAAAAATTTCACTTAAAAAAGTTTCATTTCAATTTATAAAACTAGAGACAACGGAATTTTTTGAGTGAGAGCTTGAAGATTAAGGGGTTCCCTCTATATCCACAAAAACAGAAAACTAAACTATCAGTAATGCTACAAATAAACCTATAACCAGCTTTCTCAGTTCCTCATTGGTAGATAATTTAATGCTCTTCCACATGATCTTAGGTTAACAGTCTAATGGAACCACGTGCTTTCAACACACTTTTGGAAATCCCACCTGAATCTACTGGTAGAATCTCTAAGTTTCTTAAGTGATAGCAGCAAAAGCCTATGCACGAATGTACCTGACACAGGCTTTGCTACTGCATGGGGCTCGGAGCATGCCCCTTGCTGCTTTGTTGAAAAGTAAACACTCTAAACTCCAGCTGATTAAAAGAAATTTTAGAGAAGCTTCCGAGGAAGCAAATAAATGTCAAAGATTTAAAATGATGTGGATAATTTCTCAGTGATAATGTTCAAAAGTGGAAGATCTGATGAGATTTTTGTCACAAGAATAATTCAGTGGACAATGAAATTTGGTTGTTCTTACAGTTTGTACTACAAGGTAATAAAAACCCAAAATATGTTTGATAACTGTAAGACATTTATGAGCATAATTATTATTTGCAAAAGAGGGGATATTATATCTAACTTATAAAAATGGGAGACAAAATCTTTACACACCCCAAACTTCATATTTTACATAAATCATTCTGAAACACAATATAACATGAACATACCAGGATTAGAATTAGAATATAACAAGAATATAAAATAAAAAGACTATGTAAGTCTAGAGTAGGTCCTCAACCCCTGAGAAATGACAAAATTCCATAGATAAGTGACACAAATCCCTACTAAAAATCCGTAGCTCAGAAACAAAAAACTCTAGCTTAGAAATGATTAGATACTAGTCAAAGTATTAAATTTGTGATCCAAAGAACATTTAAAAAAATAACAGGAACCATGACTGATAACATTCTAATGATGTTGTCTAATCCGGGCAAAGCAGAACTAGGACACTGATGGGAGAAAGTACAGTAGTAGGGATGTGAGAGCCTTGGCAAATCTCTGAGAAATCCAGGGTAGCATGCAACTTCTGAAATTTGGTATTAGTCACATAGTGCCTCACTAATTTAACCTAGGGAAGACCTAGCCTCTTCCAATGCTACAGTGCATCCTAAGCCCTTCTCAGTGGTAATATATCAAATAAACAATTATTTCTAGCATCATTCTCTTTATAAGGTGAAAGGCCAAATTATTTATGCTTTCCTAGTGGCCATCTGGGAAATTTCATAGACAGTCTTGTTGACGGGCAAAAGGAGCTTAAGAAAGGCAAAATATCAAAATTTCATCAGGAGATTTGAAGATGTGAATAAGAAAGGATCATGAATTTCTGAGAAGTAATAACTGGTTTTCTATTTCACTAAAAGGACAACAAATCATTTTAAAAGTACAAAGTTAACATGATTCTAAAGAGTCTTAGCTCCTTCATAAGCAAGAAACTTTTATTTTCATAGATCATCAATATAATAAGCAACCATTTTAAACTGTAGAAGTTATTCTGATAAGACAAAGAATCTTTGCTGTCCAGCCATATTATACAGAAGGTAAAGAGTAAACATTAGTAAATAAAAATATAATATTTGATATCCAAAGCATTCTTGAGAATCTTTATGTAAATCAACCAAGCCTTAGCCAAATTTGATCATGAAGTCCAAAATTCCCTTTCTTCTTGTATCCATTCAGGTGTTATCCTATATTTTCTCATTTTCATTCTAGAATAACTAATTTTACTTTAAGAAAGAAAATCACATTTTAAAACAAAAACTCATCCAGCATATCTTGTGCATACTATGGTGCCCTTCTGCCACTATTTCTACTAATTGAATCACATTCACATATATTGATTATATGTTTTCACCACTGTAACTTCTATTCTACAGAGGAAGCCGATAGGTGAATAACTGCAAACTGTTGCACATACTGGCATTTTTGCAGCCAGCTAGCAGAGTTTATAAATTCATACCTCACACCTTATATGGCAACTTCTCAAAGAGACACAACTAAAGAAGACCATGGAGAGACACAAGTGACTGTACCTTCTCTGTGGCATATAAAAAATAAGAGGCAAATGTGTATATGCTTAAAATTATGCTTAAACATTATGGGTTTAATATTTCATCATTCTTAGAATGATCTAAGTTTATCTAATAAATATTAATCACCAAGTTTATTATCATTCCAAAGTTTAAGTTATCCGAAGATCTTGGAATTTATCTGATATATTACCACACATAATTACTATTGAAATAAACTTTGTCAGAATAATGACCTGATTATACAATATGGAATTTACATTTTCATGGTTTTTATTATTTAGTGGCAGTAATGATAACCCCTTCAATTAGTAAGCTTAAGTAAGTTCAGGAATAACATAATTAAGCTGAATAAAAATATAAACTTGTACTACACTTAGTGCTGACAATACAGAGAATACACCTATATTTTTATTAAACCAACGATGTGTAACCAGTCTCTTCTATCAAAGTTTATCTGAATTACATGAACTAGAGTATTTAGGACATATGAGTTTGTTTCTACATAATTTTTTTTTTAAAAAGCATAAATTCAGTGTATTTGAAGTTTATTTTTTTTAACTTTTGGAATTTAGGAACATGCCTAAAAAACTAACAGTTTGAGAAAATTCCATTAAAATAAAAAGAAAATACATTTTTAATATTTATGAGTATAATATTTGATATTAAAATCCTTCTTGAAAATATCTATGTAAATCCATCAAACCTTAGCCAGATTTGACTGTAAGAGCCAAAATTTTAACTCTAAACCAATCAGAATAAAGCTCCATTAAGAGATTTTAAATCATATTTGGTAATACCACTTAGGAATGTATTATATGCACACCACTAGAGGAAAAGGATCCACTGAATTTCAGAAATATAAGCACACAGGCAACGAAAGCTTACAGCTTTGGTTCTGAAATTTTGGCCAAGTGTTAAGCATAAGCACAGAAGCAAGTTAATTGGTCCATATAAAAGAGTTATTATTTTCCAAGTAAGTATGAATTTTTAATAGGTTTAATTTCAAAGCAGACAAACTGAGGAAACAAAAAATGATTGTCATAATTTACTCCAGGAAGAAAAAAAAACACTTAGTAATCCACCAGTCTGCTTACAAAGATGGCCATATGGTTAGAATAGAAAAGCAAAAGATTCCAGCATCCATAATCAAGCAAGCAGTCAGAAGCAAAATCACTTCCTTCCAGGCTAACATGAAGCAAGAATCCAGAGTGAGGGCCAGGAGTCAGACTCGCCACAGAGGATTAGAGAATGAGGGTCCCCAAAGCTTCATAGAGTAGAGCCAACAAGATCCAAAAACAAGGTCCATTCCTATCCATGTCATGGTACCCAAATTGTGAAAGGAAACATGCACCAGATAATTAAGATAATTATTTTATTCAAATTCTCAAAGAAGCAAAAGAAAACTTCAAGTTTTGTAAGAAAAGAAGGACTCATGGAGGAAGAATGAAGGCAGGTTATTTCATAGCATGCAAGAGAAGGATGGTCCTCACATTTTGCCCATCGGAGAAAGCAAACATGTAAGAATTTCAGAAAGTAAAGAGGTAGGGAGGGTTCTTAACCTTAGCTATGTCCAGGAACACGGGACTCAGGCAAATTCAATATCAGTGTTACGAAGATTGAAAACTAAAAATTTAATTCTTCTACAAAATTCCTGGAGGGTTCTTCACTATTAAGAATCACCTGGTCTAAACAGGTGATTAAACAGTAAGTCATGGACAAGGCAAAATTTATCCTGTCGGAAAATTTAAAAACTTGTGGAGCTGGATGTAGATTAGATAGAATACTCAGGGCCTGAGAATGGGTCTATACCTCACTGCTTTTTTAAATTACCCAGGTTGTATAATTTATTATACTGTGGGGATTTATTTGATATCATGAAATAATTAGGGTTGCTTTAATGGTAACTTTTCACACATAATCGTGAAAAACCAAAACTAACAAAAGAATGTATACATTTTGCTAAAGCAGCTTGCGTTTCAGTGGCTAATGATGGTAAATAACAGTAAGAAGTCATTCTATATGTTCTAATCCACACTTTTTTTAAATTTTATTTTATTTTAGCGGTACATTTTAGATGTACATAGTGATAACATTCATCATAGGGGACTTGTACCTGTACATGACATATCTTGTTGCTGCTTTTTTTTCCCATTCCCCTCCCCTCACCCCCTCCTCCCTCCCTATTTACAAAAGCTTTGTTTCCACTTTTTCCTTCCATTTCTTATTTCTCTTGTCCCTCTGTTCCCTTCCTCCTCCCTTGTTGCCTTTCCCATTTGGACATTTTCTTCCCTTTCCCAGTATAACACATTTTAGTCTTTATATACGCTTGTGTTTCTCACACCAGAGAAACTATGTGGTATTTAAACATGTGTGTCCGATTTATTTCACTTAAGAGTATGGTCTCATGTTGCATCCATTTACCTAGGAATATCTCCACCTTATCAGAGTTCTAATCCACATTTTTAAAGGTTTACTTGATCTTTTTGACCGCTAAACTGACAAACAGTCCACTCCACTTCACATGTGTTCTGTCCATGGCAGATGTGTGCTGGGACAATGCGGCATGAAGTGCAGAGACAGAAGAAAATACCTGGAGATGGCTTGTGGGAAATAAGCTTAATTACAGTATCAACAGGAAAGGACAAAGTTAATTGCTACTAGCAGAAAAGGATAGAATCCAGTGGTGGCAGGCTGGACAGGAAATCTTCCAGAAGGTGCTTGGAATGTCTGCTGGCAATAACCAGAAAGTTCATTGGCAATAGGCCAAACAGGAAATTGTCGAATGTTCAGGGGCAGCAAGCTGAACTGAGGAATCACCAGACAGCCCGAAGTGTCCAGTGGCAGCTGGCCATAGCACCCCCAATGCTCTGTTCCATACTCAGGGTGTTTGCTAGAGTAAACTACACATATAACATCCTTACCTTGACTTATTCCATTGTATGACCAGAATCCCAAGAAAAAACGCACTTCGCACATGGGCAGGAGGGCTGCTCCTACAGATGACACTAGTTTGCCCCTTTCCCTGTGCCCTGCGGGTGATACTTAATGTGGACATTGCTGTGGTCCCTGTCCACTTAAATTTCTCTTTAGCAAGAAAGTTGGGGGACACAAAAGGGGTGTTTTATGGACATGGTGCTAAATACCCTACTTTTTCTCAGAGACATCACATATGTATAGTCAAAAATAGCAAGACCCAGGCCAAAAAAATTTCTGTAGGCTTGTTGTAGGAGAAATATCCTCCCAAAGCTCAGTTATGTTAATTTGAATGGGATCACTGTTAATGAAAAGTCTTTTAAAACTCAAAACAGATTCATTTTTCTGAAACAGCCTGAGTTAACTGAGCAAATGTACATTCTAGCCATCAAGACAAATGATCCAACTCTACAACAAATGAATTTAATAACATGCATTTAACATACAGTGATTTGTCAGAGTTTTGTCCCTTTACATTTAACTTTATGTTAAAGCAGTGATTTGTTTTTCAGTTGACAATTTAGAATTTTACATAGGCTATGTCATAATGCAAATTGTTAAGTTAGTATGGTATATGAATACATTTTAATCTTAGACATAAATCTTTGACTTTTTCACAACAGACGTGCAGTTCTCAAACAGTCAAACCTAGTGGAATAAGTCTCCAGTTTCCACAAAATTTGCTCTATACCGAAGCCCTGATGCACATTCAAATAAATTTACAATCCTAGTACATTAAATGAAAGAAGAAATCACATGGGAGAATTAAGTATTATATTGCCTAGTGAACTCTTAGCAATATACCCTTGTACTTAGATGCCCATGTTAAATTAATCATTAAATATAGTACACGAATAAAAACTACAAATTACTTAAATGTGTTACTTATTTTCATTTTGAGATTTAATTTATTTGAATCGATGTATTTTTATGGTAAAAAATCAAAACGCCTGAGTTCGATCCCTGGTACCACAAAAAAAAAAAAAATTGAAAAAAAAAAATCAAAACAGCTTTTACACTAAATGCATGTTTTCACTTCTTTTGAAGTTGTTTCTCTCCCAAAGGTAAAGGCTTCGCTTTGCCCAAGTCACCCACAGCTGACGCAGGTGAATGTGGCTTAGTGGTCTTCAGTTACGGAGCAAGCTGTGAGTTGTAATCAGGGCTATAAAAAATTCTGTGTAATAGTGAAAATAAGATCACAAAGGCCATTTGAACATCTTTTTGACAGGGAGTAAGAGAAATACTATCTCACGAAAGAATTTCGAAAGGCATTGCTGGGCTAGAGGGATGTGTGGTTGCCTTGTCTTTGCAGGCATTTTACATATGAATTGCATATTCCACAAGATTATGAAAAGGAAGTCAATAATATGAATTTGAAAGGCAACAATGCATAAAAATAAATCTGATGTTTCACTTCCATAGTTAACCAGCCCATAATCTATGAGGTTTTCAAACAAGTGGATGAGGAATGCCTTATGGGAAACATGTAAATAAATGGTCCCCAGGTCTTTTGCAAGTAGGTGATTTTCTGTTCAAGTAGGAGATTTTCTGCATTCTGAACAAGGTGAAGTCCTGTCCAGAGACCATTTTCTCCCCTCTGTCATTCCATCTTTCTTGCAGTCTTGCTTGCAGCTCACTTGTCCTGATTCCAGCATGGCTCAGTGTTAGGTTGTTGTAAATAAGCACAGCTCATTGGAAGGCTTCTGTCACCAGGATACGCCACAGAAAGGGGTTAAGTGGATTGCAAGACAGCGTTTCCACTCAAATGTGAAAGAATAAAATCTCTATGACAATAATAACCTGAAATACATTGTAGAGTACTAGCCATGTGCCAGGTGTTGGGAGAGACGCTTGTGGTACAGAGTGAATGGCATACCAGTTCAGCGTAGTATTTATGCAATGGCTATAATGTGAAAACCACTGCTCTGCGTGCTATGGACCTACAAAGAAAGAAAAAGAGCAACTTTTTTCAGGAAGTCTGTTATTGATTGAACTCTGATCCCCCCAAGTTCACATGCTGAGGTCCTAACCTCATATGCCATATGGATATGACCATATTTTGATATAGGATCATTGCATGTATAATTAGTTAAGATGGAGTCATACTGTTATAGGAAGGATTCTTATTCCAATATGACCAGTATCTTCAGAGAAAAGGGAAATTTAGGCAAAGGTACACAGGTAAAAGCCATGTGAAGGTGAAAGTGGAGAGCTGGGTGATATTTCTACAAGCCCAGGAATGTCATGAGAGATTGCCAACAACCACAAGAAAGTAGGATGGAAGCAGAAGAAACTGGTTTTCCTCACAGATCTCAAAAGGAACAAACCCTTGATCTTGGACTATCAGCCTCTAGGACAGAGTGACAGTAAACCTCTATTTAAATCTTCATTTTGTTACAAAACTCATAAAGTTCGCATCAAGAGCTCAACATTTGTGGGAGAAATAAAACACCGACATAAATCCATGAAATACAAAAGCGAATACCAGTTATGAGAAAACAACACACAGAATCATAAAGGATTTTTAAATTCTGAGTGGTGTGGTAGGTAGGTACTAATGGTCAGAAAAGTCCCCCATAGAAAAGGGTGACATCTGAGCTAAACTGTAATGGTAACTGACAGAATCAGGGCAAAAAGAGTATGAATGTGTGCATCACAGAAAGGAGGGCTATGATTACAGGAAGACACCGAAGACAGAAAATATAGAAAATGTGCATCTTCACAGATGGAAATGAGGCTGCTAAAGAAACCTGGGGCTGTTCTGCAAAGGTCTTTGAATGCCGGGGGGAAGTGTGCACCTAATTTGGGGGCAGTGGGACTCTACAGGTCTTAGGATGCACACATACATATGTATGCAAGCACATTTTCACACATGTGAACACATGCACGTACACATACACATGTATGTGTGTACAGTTTTAATAGCTTGAGCCAGATGCACTGCCACAGAGTGTGTTTCTGGGAATGATTTAAACCTGCTATGAAGGAGGGAAGCCCTTTTGCTTTATAGACTGTTTCAGGGAACTGATGCTCCGAAGCCTCTCTGTGTGAGGTCTTGTTGAGGTGCAGACATTAGAGTGGTGGGCAGATACACAGCATCCCTTCTCTCACTGGGTCAGCCTTCCAGTGGAAATTAACACAAAATGACAGCTACAGGGATAGTTGATATAGTATCAGGGGTAGCAAATGCTATGAAGGGAAAATGTTCTAGTGAAGGAAAGAAAGTGATAGCAGTTCATTTTTAGATAAGACGAGGAGGAAAGCTTTTAAGGGGCGGGTATTTGAACAAAGATTTGCAGAAGACAAAAGAATCATTGGTAACTGCAGGGATGGGAATCCTGGGGAACAATATTCACACAGATTCCAACACTCTGGGAGGCTGAGGCAGGAGGATTGTATGCCTGAGTCTTGCTTGGGTAACTTATGGTGACTCTATCTCAAAATGAAAAATAAAAAAGGCTGTGTGCACAGCTCAGTGCCAAGACCCTGGGCTCAATCCACAGTACCATAAAAAATCTTGTCTCAACAAAGCTGTAGAGTCCATAACTTTTGGTTCAAAAAGAAAGAAAAATCAGGATGTTATAGGGAAGGTGATCATGGTGGGGAAAGCTGTGCTTCCTCTTTCTATTTGCTAATGCATTAAATGGAGGCCATCACATAGCACAGAAGTTAAGGGGCCCGCAGGTCTCCAAGGACACTGTGCCCAGGCTCCCAGAGACACTGTGCCCAGGTGCCAGATGCGCACAAGGCAAACTCTTCCCAGGACTCAGCTGCAGGGACTGACGTGGAATGAAAGGGTTTGCACCTGGCAGGGAAGACTGGAGCGTCTGATATGAAATGCATGTGTGACTTGTTAAAAATAACCTGCTATTTTGTAGTGTCCTATAACTGTGGGTAGAGATTTTAAGGAGGCTTTTGGTACTGGTTTTCA
>PVJO010018918.1:0-35514 GCA_004026905.1 Hystrix cristata | reverse complement strand
CCCCCCGCGCCTCTGACAGGTGCCACTGATGATTGTAGAGGCCCCTGTGGGCTCCTTTAGTCAGTCATCAAACATTCTGGGAAGCACCATGGGAGTCCGGACCTGAGCCAGGAGCTGAGGACCAGAATGAGTAGGTAGGCAGGGTGCCTGCAGACATGTCCTGTACACCTGGGGTGGGGTCAGGATTGTGTCTTCATTTTGTTAACAAGCCTGGGGTGTAGGCTTCACGTATCAGTAGGACCAGGAGCTGCATCTGTCCTGTTCACCTGTGTGTCCCCACTGCTTGCCCAGGGCCGGGCACATAGTAGGTGCTCAATAAATGTCTGTTGATGGACAGACTGGATGCATGAATGCTTGGAGGTAAAGAGGAAAAGAATAAAGGCAGACAGCACCCACGCTCCCTGAGCATTATAAACAGTAGGCCGTCCCCAGTCTCGCTACCAAGAAAAAGGGAGAGCAAGAGGGGTCGCTGCTCGGTGCATTGGGCACCCTTTCTTCCTGCCTTTCCTACCTCGATTTCCCCCACTTCCCTATACAGCATAGCTGGAGAAAGGGCTCAACCTGAGGAGGGGGTTCTGCCAGGCACTGGGGAGCCACTCCCCTCCCCTGCAAGCCACCAGCAAGGTTGTGGGTGTTATAGCTCGTGGCAGTCAGACAGCAGGAGGCCCTCTTAACCGGACTTTTCATAGGTCTGGGGAGGCCATCTGCCTTCCTCGGCCCACCCATACGGATGTTTGTCTCACAGACCACTCAGGGTGAGATCTGACCAAATATTTGGTGCGCCGTGGCCAAGGGAAGGTTGTTTGGATAGAGGTCCCCCAAATGCCCCTGTGTGAGAGGTTTATCCCTAGCTTGGTGCTTTTGGGAGGTGGTAGAACCCATAAGGGATGGCGCCTAGCAGCAGGTGGTCTCGGGCCATTGTGGGTATGGCCTCAAAGGGAATGGGGACCCAGCCCTGCTCCTTCTTCCCTCTCAC
Organism: Hystrix cristata; assembly: GCA_004026905.1. Classification (NCBI taxonomy): domain Eukaryota; kingdom Metazoa; phylum Chordata; class Mammalia; order Rodentia; family Hystricidae; genus Hystrix; species Hystrix cristata. The sequence goes on along the minus strand of PVJO010018918.1, from coordinate 34,538 downwards.
TCTCAAGGGTCTTTTGTGCCACAGGCCCAAAGCTAATCTGAAACCTCCCCAGCTGTGAGCCAAAATAACCTTTCTGCTCTTCAAGTTGACTTTTCTCAGGTATTTGTTACACTCACTGAAAGCTGATGAACACAACACATAAAATCAACCATCCCGGGGGGAGAAAGAGCAGAAAGATGTCACCAGCCATAAACAAAATGGTGGCTGGGGAATGAAGGAAGCTCCCATCTCATTCCATCCTCTGAGTGCACAGTGAAATGGGGTCACTTTCCCCACTTAGAGACGAGGATGCCAAGGCTGAAGGAAGTGACTCAGTCCTGACTCTGGGCTTCTGTTTCCTCTTCTGGTGATATCCAGGCCCAGTGGCCGCATCACCATGTGTGGCCCCATGGGGGTGAAGGGTGTGACACACCGTCAGAGTCCTCCAGGTCCCCCATAATGCTCTGCTTCAAGGTTGCCGAGAGTCCTGAACCAGACTCAAGGCCTTCACTCTGCCCCTGAGGCCTGGCACACACTTGGGCCCGCAGCCTCCCCTCATGGGCTTCGGGCTCCTCCGCAGCAGAATGGGAGGGAGGTGGATGCTAGAAAATCCAACAGAGACTTCCGAGGCTCCAAGCTGTCTCTGTCCTTCGCCAGGAGCCCCTTGAGCCTCTGGGACCCCCAAGTCTATCAGGGATCCGGCAAGGCCTCCAACAAAGGGCTCTACTCTCCTCCTTGAAGCAGGGCACAGGAGAACATGTCCCCTCCCCTCCCGGGTCACCAGCAAGGCTATGGACAAAGAGGCGTCAGCGCAGACACCGGCTGCGAGATGGCCACACAAGAGCCCGCGTCCTGCCATCCCCAGCCTGGGAAATGTGAGTGGCCATGGAAGCCTGGTCTGGGCACAAAGCTTTCTCCCCTCTTGCCTACCCCCAGGGAACTGTCCTCGGAGGCCCGCACCCGAGACGGGCATCCCAGGCTCCAGCTGGGTGAAGAGGTCGAACGTATCGCCTGTAATCCAAGAAAGAAATTGGAAGAAGCTTGAAGCTGGGGGGCCCAATGGGAACCAGAGGGAGAGAACAAGACCGAGCAGAGCTCCACAGTGCCGATCCTGCTCCTAACTCGCCGTGTGACCTTGAGCAAGCCTTCCCCTGGGATTCTCACCTGTACAGCAGAGATGAGGGTAGGCCAAGTTGACCTGGAAGCTCTCCAGGTTGTCTTTCCTGCCACTGGGCCTTTGCACGTACTGCTCCCGCCTTCCCCCCTCACTTTGCACCTGGCCAGTTCCTGCTCACACTTCCCCCTCTTGATGGAGATGTCACCTCTATCAGGACGCTTTCCCAAATCCCCGGGCCACAGCAGGTTCTCTTCTAAAATCCTCCCCAACATCTGCTGCCTAATTTCTCCCTCCCGGCTCTTGTCTTTATTGAAATTGGAGCAACACATGTCAGGTATTTGTTTCACCTTCACTTCAAGTATCAGAAGGAGCAGAAACCACATCTGTCCTATTCACCTCTGTGTCCCCACGGCTGGCCCAGGACTGGGCACATAGTAGGTGCTTGATAAATGTCTGTGGATGGACAGACTGGGTGCATGAATGCTTGAATCATATGGGGCCCTGCAGGTAAAGAAGAAAGGCACCCATGCTTGCCAAGCATTATAAACAGCCAGCCATCCACAGCCACGGCACAGTAACACCCAGTCTCACTACCGAGAAAAGGAGGGGTCACTGCCCGCACACTGGGCACACTTCCTGCCTGCCTCACCTGCCTCGATTTCCCCCGCTTCCTCATACAGCAGAGCTGGAGAAAGGGCTCACCCCGAGGAGGGGTCCCGCAAGGACTCCTCTCCCAGAGCCCCTCCCCCATGCCCTGCTGTCCCCCAGTGGCGGTTGCCCTGGAAACCAGTGAGCATCGGAGAAGGAAGATGAGGATTTCAGGTGAGTTATCAGCCCTGGGAATCTGCTCAGAGACGTCAAAGCTCCCGAGCTGTCCCCATGTAAATACGCGCCTCGGAGAGAGCAAAGACAAGACAATTAGTCCGAGCTGTCAAGAGACGCGCGTCGGCGGCTTCATTCCTGAACGGGGCCTCTTCTTCCAGAGATTTCCCCTGGCTGTGGCGCGTGTCTCAGGCTGCAGGGAGCTGTCAGCTCCGTGGAGTGAACACAAGAATTAAAAATCAAAATTGACTTTCAGAGAACAAAATCAGACCTGACGACTCAAGTTGTTCAAACCAGCCGTGGTTACGGATTGCAAAAGTGTTTGTCAAAATTGGCTGGCAGAGATGGGGGAGGGGAGAGCTCTGGGAACATGTGCTGCTTGGCCAGCTCTTCCTTTAGGCCCGGGGTCCCTCCTCGGCTCCTTTTGGGATAAATTTTCACGGCTGGGCATGGTGGTGCACACCTGCAATCCCAGCACTCGGGAGGCTGAGGCAGGAGGATCACTGCAAGTTCAAGGCCAGCCTGAACTACATGGGGAGACCCTGTCTCAAAAATCACAACAGAAAGAAGATTTCCAGCCACAGCATGTCGACTGCTCCTCTGTTCCCGTTCTTACTCTGGTCTAAGGCTGTGCCTAGTAAGTTGCAGATGCTCCATTCAATACAGTCAACCTTCATATTTGCAAATTCATATATGCTATTCGTAAATTCTCCTATTCACTAAAATGTATGTGTGATTTCCCCAAACCAACACTCAGCCCACAACATACAGGAAGGAAGACGTCTTTGAAGAGACACACACATAAAGCAACGTTAGATATTAGCTGGTTGACAAAAACACTGACCAGAGCCCACAGGGACCTGACCTTGTATTTTGCACGGGAGGTGAAGCTGTTCTCTAAATTCGGTGTTTGCCATGACTTTATAGATCTTAACTGGCCCAGATAAAGAAAACGAGCTGTACCAGACCCACCAAGTCTCGTGAGTGTACCAGAAGGCAGAGATGGGCCTGACTCATTTGTGCCCTCCCAGCAGCCCTGGGAACGTAGCAGATCCTTAGCAAACTTTTGCTGATTAGATTCCTCACTGTGGCGGACACAGAGTCATTGACTCATTCTGCCGATATTTAGTCAGGGTCTTTCGAGAGCCACACTCCATTGTGGAAGCTGGAGAGACTGCGGCACTGACGCAGCCCAAATCCTCGCTCTCGGGAGCTTGCACTCTAACTCAAAGATACGCAATATGCAAAACAAATAAATAGAGTGTGTAGTGCATTAGATGGTGACTCGAGTTTGAAAAAGAGGCAGAAAAGAGAGATGAAAAGAGTCAAGAGTAGGAGAGGGCTGAAAATGAGCCACAGAAGAGTGGCATGAACAGGAGTCAGAGAGGCGAGAAGGGACCTGTGAGCTCATAGAGCTGACCCTTCCCTGAGTTTGGTCTCTTCCAGGAATGCAAGGTTGGTTTAACACCCAGCCTCCATTGCATGTCACATCAGTGGGGAAAGAAAGAAGAAAACTACACATGAGCATCTTTAAATGCATTCCTGGAACAAACATACTTAATTGTGACACATGATCTGTCTTACACATCACTGGGCTCCATGTTCAATGTTCCCATGAAGCTGGTTGCAAAGTGCTCTCTGTTCTACTGCCTGGAAGAGTCAGGAAAAGTTACTGCCTTATCTTTAAATGGAGCTTCAGAAGAATTCGCCGGCAAAGCCAGCTGGGCCTGTAGTTTTCTTGGTGAAAAGAGTTTCAATTAAGAATTCCATTTGTAATCACTATGATACTACTTGGATTTTCTGTGTCTTGTATACATTTGTTAACTTATGTTTTCCATGGAATGGTCCGTTTCTTTAAAGTTTTTACATGTATGGACATAAAAATAGGCACAGTATCCTCCGATGGCTTATTTGTAAGTCTGTAAGATGGGGAGTGAGGACTTCTTTCACACATCCGAAGAATTAGCTTTTCTTGGACATTGTTTTAGGTACTGGGGCTAAAAGTAGAACATCCAGTGTCACTGCTCCCGTGGATTTGACATGTTACAAGAGGAAGAAGAGCAATAAACTGGCTAACGTAATTTTTAAAAAATAATTTCATCTCGCGATAAGTTCTACAAAGAAAAGAAAGAGCATGAGGGCTCTTTGAAGCCTGGAGACATTTAGAAAGAGATCTGTAAGGCTGGAGATGTCCTTGCAGAACTCAGGGAAAAGACATTTCTAGGCAGAGAGAACAGATGTACAAAGGTTTTAGATGGGAGTGACATTCCATAGTGCTCAAGGGGGAAGCGGAGTAGTGCAATGGCTGAAGTGTTGTGTGTAAGTGACACAGTGTGACCCAAATGAGATCATAAAGGACAGGTGGGCAGAGCTTATAATGCAGGGCATTATAGAGCACATAGGGAGCTTGGATTTTATTGTAATTGCACTGGAAAGTGTATGTATTCATCAGCACCGACTGCATCAATGCTCCATAACAAACAACCCCTAAATCTCAGGGGCTCTCAACAGCAGTAAATTTTCTCTCTCACCAATATCAGTGTGGGTCACACTAATGGCTGATCTTAGGTCTTCTCCGTATAGTTCTCATTCTGGTACCAGTGATTGCCTAAGCATGAGCTCCTGGTGGAAGATGGCAGATACGCAAAAGACTAAGCCAAACTACACAGGTTTGTCCAGTGCTACTGTTTACATCACGTCTGTTAAACTCCCTCGACCACACCAAGGCACATGTCCAGGTCCATCATACACCGTGCCTACCCTCGGGAGAGCCCTGGAAATTCACTGCAAGGGCATACACATATAATTATTATGAGCGAGGAAGGAACGATAACCTGTCACAGTAAGAGCACGCTTGCTGTTGTGTGGAGGACGGATGAGATGGGAAGGGTTCGACTGGGGAAGAGACTGACCAAGTGAGAGAGGATAATGGCCTGAGTTCAGGTGATAGCTGTACAGGTAGCAGGAGAAAGGAAGATTTGGGGTGTACTTTAGAGGTGTACCCCAGAACTAGTGACGGTTTAGGCAGAGAGTTATTCACTTAACTCCAGCCACACCTGGCCTTCCTGGTAGTCTTCACATTGGATATGCTGATCCCAGGATCTGTGCTATTGCTGTCCCCTACGCATGCTGGGGTTTTGTTCCTTCCGTAGGCGGCTGTCCACCCACATCTTGAGTGTGGCCCGGCACACAGTAGGAACTTGGCAAGCTTCTGCTGAATAAATACATGCACCCCCAGGACAGCCCTATAGAGCAGGAGCAGAGCGCCGGAGACCTTTCACCCTCTACCTGGTCTTTGGACCTCTGAGATGTGGCTCAGCAGCCACTGAAGAGACCACCCAGAACCAGGAGGCTTCTGATGCTCGGATCATGAGGAGAACCTCCTGCTTGCCATGATTCCCAAGAACACCCTCCTGGGGAAATCACGGCAAGTCGGTTCCCAAGGATCTACTGAGCGCCTCCCCCAGGCTCGGCTCCTGCGCCTTCTCTCCCGCTGCGGAGTGAGGACTCTGGAGTCCAGGCTGCCTCCCCTCACAGCCCTGCACCAAGGCGGGGACCAGGGTGAGAGTGAGGGGTCTTGAGTCCTCCCACGGCCCCCCGCGGGCCCCAGGAATGGAGGCTGACATTTGTGGGCAGATCTGAGCAAAGGGGAGAGAAAGGGACTCCAGGAACATTTGTTCCCGGTGACAAGCAAACCCAGGCACTGGTTGCTTTTTCAAAAGAAAAAATCGCTTCTGTTCGAAACGAGAACTAATTGATTTTACACACTGGCTTTTCAAAAGACAATGCCTGCCGTGAAAGGAGTTTGCAGGGTGAGGTGTAGCATGTGCGTGCATCCATTGCAGAGGGGGAGGCGACAGCTACTGGGGCACAGTGGGAGGACACAGGGAAGGGCAGGGCATGTGCGGCCAAGAATGCAGCTGTGTGTGTGGAGGGATGGGTGGTAGCTGAGGGCTGCGCTGCTGGGGGACCCTCGAGGGACACACGCAGTGGGGGGACCCTGGGGGGTTCACTCTGCTGGAAGTGCACAGAAGTACTCTCGCCTCCCATCATGTGTGTGGGGAACAGCACTTGAGACCAGAACTGCTAGAGCGCAGGCACAACGACCCACCCCAGCTGGGTACATGGAATGAGGACCATGGGCTGCTGAGAAAGCTACCCGGGGACACCCCGGCATCGGGCGAGCTGCCTCATCGTTGAGCACTGCGTGGGGATGAGACGACCACGATCTAGTCCTTTACGTCTTTTTCTGAACGTCATTTAACTGCTCTCATTCATTCTATGCCCTTTTGTGACGGGCTTCTTTCACACATAACATTTTTGAAGTTCATTCACTCTGCACATGTTAGTTATTCCCTTTCAATGCTGCGTAGTACTCCTCATGGTACATTTACCAGAATTGGCCATCCACCTATTGATGGCAATTATTTCTAGTTTGAGGATAATATGAATAAAGCTGCTGTTCACATTTCATACAAGTGTCTCTATGGAAATACATTTTCATTTCTCTCGGGCAAACACTTAGGAATAAGACGACTAGGTCATATGGTAAGTGTGTTTAACTTCAAAATGCCAGACTATTCTGAAAGGGCTGTGCCATCTTTTTATTCTCACCAGAAATGAGTGACTATTCTCATTGTTCATTATCCTCATCAATCCTGGGTGTGGCTGTTATTTCCTTTTCCACTTTTTTATAATTAAACTTTGTATTTTATGATCATCGTGGATTCACATGCAGTTGGATTTATTTTTCTATTAGTTCATGGATCGCGATGGATGTGGACATTGTCGATTTCATGCCCATTGCTTAGGCATGCCCTTAAGTCACTGAGACCCCGTGCAGCTTCATTGTTAGACCTTGTTCAAGTGGATCCGAACCAGCCTTTGGTCTCAGGCTAACTTAACTCCATTAAGTTGCTCTGATGCTCCCGTATATTCTGAGGCCCGTCTACTCTGGACAGAGGAACATAAACACACCCAGCCCTCTGTGACCTCTGGGAAGTATGTGGCCGTCTGCTTTCCAGGGGTAGTCAGTCGCACCAGCCTCATTCTTCAACTAGGATCCAGCCACCTATTTGAGAACAGGCCTCAGACAAAAGCGGGGTTGATCTACCATCTATCTGTCTGTCTGTCTATCTAGCATCTGCCTGTGTTTCCTCCATCTATCCCCTTCTGCGTGTTATGTCTGTGAGTCTCGGCTGCCTCTGCTTCCACCAACCCGGCTTCCAGCCCCCGGGCGTGTCGCTGCTGGCCCTGTGGGATTTCCTGTCCCTGCTCGCCCTTCGCCAGGACAACTCCAGGGCTCCTCTCATTTGCTTCCCTTCTCTCGGACTTCACATTCCTGCGCTGCCTGTTGTCCAAAGTTTGAAAAACAGCCGTTTCGTGCATTTTGTCTTTTTAAAGAATGCTTCCAGCCTGCAGGTAGTTCTGCGCTCTCTTCCTTGCTCTTGGCTAGAAGCTCAACCCTCCGCCAGCCTGACACTTTAAAACAAGAAGCCAAATTAACCTAAGAGGGGACCAAGTTCTTGGCAGAAGAAAGGACACTGGCCTCCGCCTCCCTCCAGCCCCACCCGGAGTTGATATTTGGAAGCAAAAACAGAGCTGGTGAGACCTATGCGATCAGGGAGCCCCACACGTCAGGGGCTCTGAGCCAGAAGATGCCGGGGTGCCGGGACATTCGAGGGGGACAACAGGACTGCAGGGCCGATGACGCCTGCAGCCGCGCTCCCAGACTGCAGTTTGCTAGGAGCTGGCTCCAAGAAAAGAAAAGAAAAAACAATAAAAGATATAAATACGGCAATAAAACCCTTTCCAACTGGGGCTTTATGGAGATTTTGTTACTTTTTTCCTAAACGAGTGACAGTGAAACCCTTATTGTACCCCCGCAGTCTCCCAGACTCCTTTTTCATGCTCTACAATTTGTTTGCGAGTTTCTGACCAGGGCTCAGTCTCCCTGTGCTTTGTCCTGTGGAAACCGCTGGTTTCTATGGCGACCAGCCTGCCAGATGGTGGAGCCAAATGCAGGGGCAGAGGCTCCTCGGTGCGCATCTGGGGACAGCAGAAGCCGGGCCACAGGGAGGTGAGAGACGGGAGTAAGACTCCCAGGGTCTTCCTGCCGGCCAGGGCTGCCCCCCAGCCTTGCACCCCTGGGTGGCTGCCCAGAGCATCCTCAGGATGGTGCCACGTGACTGGTTGCTCAATGGCAGGCCTGAGTGCCTTCCGCGGCCAAGACTCAGAAACGACCAGGGACACAAGCCAGGCTCTGTGCGGGGCAGTGGGACACAGAGACTAAGGCTCAGTCCCTACCCTCTGAATGGCAACCCAACTGTCTAGAGAGGGAAAGGATAATAGAGGAGTATGTATTGTGTCGATTGCCTGCCGGAGCTGTTCCAGAAATTACATGCCTTAAATTTGACTTCTCTCCCCGCAAAACCTATGACTTAGCTATGTGTATTATTTGGAGCCATAACCATGGCTTATCCAAAATCAGACAACAGATAAAGGTTAAAGCCAAGATTCCAGCCCAGGTCTGCACCTGTCCCGGTCTGCCTCTCTTCTGGAAGTCTTCTTCGTCCAGGTGTCTCGGAGTTCAGAGGACTCGCTTAGTTTTTTGGCTTTTGTTTGTTTTTGAGACAGGGTCTCACTATGTAGCTCAGGCTGGCCTTGAACTCGCTATGCAGCCCAGGCTGACCTTGAACTCATAGTGATCCTCCTGCCTCAGCCTCCCGAGTGCTGGGGTTCCAGATGTGTGCCGCCAACCTGAGCTAGAGGACTCTCTTAGGAATCCCTCTCTTCCGCTTCTCTCCTCTCTCTGTCTCTGTCTCTGCCTGTCCCCCACACACATACCCACCTCTCTTGCCCTGCAGCATCTGCCTCCTTCCTCTCCTCTCATTCTGGAGATAAATGTTTCATTGAACTGAATGAAGCCCCTGGAGCATGAATTAAACACAGGAACAAATCCCAGGGAAGCTTCCACATCCCATGCTGCGCGGCGATGGCATTAACGAAGGGTCACACCGCCATGTCCCCGCTTCGTTCTCTGAAATCCCACCCACTTTGTCCAGACAGCAGCAGAAAGAGCCAACATCAAAAAACTGAGGGACCTTCAGGGGCAGAGAAACTCTTTAAAAATAGCTCTTATGACTGGCAGGGGGGCCCGGATGAGCCTTCCCTGAGCTGAAAGGGGAAACCAGGGTCGGGCACTCTTTGAGAGGCCCCACTCAGCCCCCACACCTTCCGAGGAGGCTCCCGAGGGAAACTCAAGCTTACCAAGTGAAATCTCGGCTGCTGCCAAGGCCGGCGTGGGCACCCCCAGCCAGGGCTGAATGGAGCAGCTGGTTGCCTGAGTCTGGACCCTGCCTTCCAAAGGGGCCGCGGGTGTAGACGCCCCAGCAGGGATGCCCACTCCACGACCCTCACCCCTGGCAGCCACACCCAGACCGTAGGGCATGGGGCGCTGCAGAGACTACCCATCATGCCGCCCAGGCCCTGCTTCATAAGCCCAGATCCACGCTGAGGGAGGCACAGGATGACCAAGGTCACACATGGTCTCAGAAACAGGGCCAGGCACAACGCCAGGTCTCAGGAGCAGGCAGGATGCAGGGCACACGGAGACCGGCCACCCAGGCTGAGCCCCTGGCGGCTCCCCTCTGCTTTCTTCTTTGCTCCTCCTCCTCTAGGAAGGTGAGCGGCACAGTGCACTGCGCCCGCTGGCGTTTGCGTCCAGGGGGAAGCCTTTGTCACCAGGAACAACCCGCCCTTCTGTCGGGGCAACTCACAAGTGTGTCATGTGCATCGTCCTGTATGGTGCTCAACTACTTCCACCGCTGGAGCTCGGGGCTTGGCCTGTGATACAGACTCCAAAGTGGCCTTGAAGGCCAAGGACACAGACAGCAAGAAAGAGCCAGGGGCTCAACATCCTGGATGCTTCCATGAGGCCACAGCCTCAGGATCTTTGCTGAGGGGAAGAGAAGGGATGGAGTTGCCTGATACTGAGCCATTAAGTCTCTCTCTTTTGGATTAGAGATTGTCCATTATAGAACTGTAATGAAGGACAGAGCGCCCTATCAGTCATTCTCACTGTAGTATAAAGTAGAGGTACTGATCATTTTCTCCATGACACCTGACCGATGATGAGAGAGGACAGAAGATGGTGAATAAAGAGAGAGAAGGACATGCAAAGGAAAGTGGAAAGGGCTCTGAGGTAAACTACATTAATCTCAATTTTGCCAAGAAGTAGCCCTGACAACAGTCTAAGAGGAAAGAAAAATAAAAACTCAGTAGTGAACTTCTGCCATCACTTACTTGTTTCAGGAAACAGCCACACTGTGTGCAGGGTGCAGGAGAACCCGGAGGAACCTAACGCAGGTCCAGCCCTTGAGGCACCCGGTTGGCAGACAGAGAGAGAGCCAGGTCATCGGCCATCGCTGGTCCCTGGCCTTGCTCCCAGCAAGGCAGCCTGCTGCTGCCCTCCTTCTGCCCTCTGTCCCTTTCCGGGGTGACTATCATGGCGAGACCTGCCTGGAATGAAGACAAAGGAGCTGAAGGGTGTTGGGGGTTTGGAGCTGTGCCTGAGACAGGGCGAGTCCTTTGTAAATGTCTGCAGCTATTATGACAAACACAAGTCTGGGCCACTCTTCCCACTGTTTAAAACACTCTGATGGCCTCTCCTCCAGCCCGAACCCGAGCCTCTGTCACCTCCCCACTCAGACACGCCCAGCACACCCTCGCCCCAGGGCCTTTGCACTGGCCTCTACCAGGAGCACCACCCAGCTGTGAAAATGTCTCCTCCCTCAGGCACCTGTTCTGCCTGCCTCTGCGGCCAACCTGACAGACAGACGCCTGCTTCCCAGCTTGGTCTTCTCTCCACCACTCACAGCCAGCAGATGCATTGATCACTTGCTTATTTAGTGCATTATTACTGCTGTTTGTCATCTTCCTTCTGCATTGGAAAATGGCCCGCAAAGGCAGGGGACTTCGTCCTGCTCTCTGATGCGCCTCCAGCACAGAAGGTTGCCAGGCATAAAGCAGAACCTCAGGAGACATGCTGGATGAATGGCTAGATGGATGAGCGGGTGGTGCCAGGGTGGGCCCTGCAGGGGAACCCCCGCACCCAGTTCCTGCAAACCGTGGGCACCAGGAGAAGCTTGTGGGACAGACAGGAGTTTACCAAGCAGGTAACAGGCATTAGGGAAAATGCAACCAAGTCCTTCTTCTGTTCATTCATGCCGGAGGTTCCTCAGAGGCCTGGGGAAGAGGAGACCGCAGGACCCGGCAGGGCGGCGCCTTCGGAAGGATCACCAGCCTCGAGGGGCTGCAGGGGCGAGGCCTCGAGCTGTAAACAGCGACCCTACAAAGCCCTCAGATGAAACCCAGAAATGGAGGCATGCTGGCTTTGCTCCATCCTCGAAACCGTCCTGAGCCCACGCGGGTGCGGAGGGAGGAAACGCTCAGGACCCGCCTGCGTTCAGGGCGCACTCAGGCCGCGGGGACTGCATCAGGCCTGGCGCGTGGGTCACTCAGGCCTCGCAGGTGCCCTGTGCAAAGCATCATCTTTTGCACATTTGTGGAGGGATATTTTCATTTCATAAAGCCTACCCACTTGGAGTTGCCATGCGATGATTTTTAGTAAATTCACTTAGCCGTGCAAGCAGTGTGATCACTCAGTTTTAGAACAGTGTCCTCGCCGCAGTAAGATCCCTCAGGACCATTTATATTAATTCTGTTCCCACTTCCTGCCTGCCCCTGGTGACTACTGCTCTACCTTCTGCCTCAAAGGATTTAGCCCTTTCTGGACACTCCATAAAAGCGGTCTATGTGGTCTCCCGGCTCTGGCTTCTTTCAGGCACCATAGTGTTTTTGAGATCAATCCAAGTTCAAGTATATGTCAGGAGTTTATTTCTTTTTGTGGCTGACTAGTATTCTGTTGTATGGATATACTGTATTCTGTTTACCCATTTTCCAGTTTATGTACATTCATGCTATTTTCAATTTTTGGTTCTTGTGAATCATACTGCTATAAATATATTTGTGACCAAATTTTGCGTGAGTCTCTGCATTCATTTCTCGTGGGTAGATTTCTAGGGATGGAATTGCTGGGTCATGTGGAAAATGTATATTTAACTTTTTAGGAAATGTGCAGAGGTATGATTGTCGTCGTTTTTCATACGAGGACACTAAAGCCTCAGGCAGGTCAGGGGAATCACCCTGCAACACTGGGACATGGCCAAGTGCAGGAAGTAGAGTCCCTGTAACACAAATCCTGGGCTCTGTGTGTCCCTGAAGAGCCCGTGAGTCCCTCGCTAGACTTTGCTTTCAAAATTCATCTTCCCGAGGGCCTGGCTGCTGTTATGTGCTTGAAATCCCCTATTAACTCATCTTTCTGCTGGCAAATTCCTTGTCCGCTGTGATGTGTTAATTCCCAAATACCTTTCTGTAAATGCTCTCTAGCCAGCGAGCACTGGCCTGGGGAAGGCAAGAGAAAATGAGACCACGAGGTGTAAAGAGGGCCTGGGAAGGTGGCCAAGACAGCTTTGGTCATTCCAGCGTTCTGCCCGGCGCCTGCTGGGTTCCCTTCCATCTGTGTTCAAGAGGCATCCACCGGGGGCCAGGCCCTGTGCTGGGCACCTAGAGGGAGACCGGGTTCCCTGAGCTTGGGGCACTGGGCACCCCAGAAGCCACAGCAGGGAGAGGTCAGTTCCTGCCTGGGCGATGCGAAAGGCTTCCTGGAGGAGGTGGCGTTTGAAAGGAGCACAGGCAGATGCTTGGGATTCCTCGTGAGGAAAGAGGAAGGGCGCCTTGGGCAGGGCTCTGGGGGAGCCAAGGGGCAGTGGTGGGGCTGGGCTCAGAGTGGATACAGGCGCAGTAGAGCCAGATTTTTGAATTTTCAAATGAAACCAGAAAATCCAAATATGCACGTGGAATAGCCAGATTTCGCACTGCCATGAATGTAGTTTAATATTCTTTGACTATCCTGGAGGTCAGACTTTACCCAGCGGCGTCCAGTTTGCAACCACCAGCCAATCTGCCTGGGTGGTTAAGCCCTGGTCTCCCAACCTCTCTGGGCCTTTGAGGAAGAGCATCGCCTGCCTGCCCCCTACTCAAAGGGGATTGGTTGGCGGCGAGAGCCAATCAGGGCACAGAAAGCGGGAGGGGCGGAGCTTGTGTCCAGAGTCCAGGAGGTGAGCCGGAAGCAGCTGTCAACTCTGTCCCAGCCAGTGTACGGGATTGGCAGGTTTTAATTACATCTCATTCCAATCCTTAACATTTATCTAAAAAGTGACGGGGGCGGGCATGAGGCGGGTCATGAGCGTGCTCAGCCCCAGGATTGCCGTATGTCTAATTAGAAGTTTTCTCCCTCTTGATCACCTACAGTCAAATTCATTTACTCTGCTTGAATTGAGGGTTTAATTGGATTCTTGCTTTTCTTCCTCCTGTCTTCTCTCCCATCTCTGTTGCCTTTCAAAGGGCTCCGCTCCGTGCTAGAAGCCACGGCCTCTCATTATGGCTGCAGGTCCCCTGGAGGACCCCTCTTTGTGACTGCTCATGCCAGCCTGCGGCAGGGTTCCCAGTACCGTGGAAGCCATCAGGACCCAGGGCCCTGCGGTGACGTTGATGGACACCGAGGAGACCCCAGACCAAGCCGGGCCTCTTGGCGGGGCGAGGCCGTTCCCGTGCTGTTCGCCCCCAGCGTCCCTCCTGCCCCCCCTCCACTAGGCGGTCTGGGTCCTCCGCATCCACCATGTGGCCAAATGGGTTTAGTTCTCCACTTCTGGAAGCAGAGATAGGGAAAAGCAATTCCAGGCGGTGCCTGCTACAGCTGAGGGTGGGGTGCAGTCACTGAAACTATTCATTCTTTTGCCAGATAATAAGATTTCTTCCCTTTTGTCACCCCTTCTCTCTCAATTAACATTCAATGCAATGGCCAGAGATGGTAATAGGAGGGTCAACCAGCAGAGAGGCATCGCTGGCGGAAGGGAAAAAGTTTCTCTTCCAGGTCAGACACTCTGGCTGCTGGGGCTGCGGATGAGAGAAGGAGGCACAGACAGGTCGGAAGGGCAGAGTTCAAATTCTGGCCACTGGTAGGAGACAAAGAGTGTAGTATACAGCAGAACTATCTTGGAACCCAGCTCAGTCTGGGAATAAGTCTTGGGAATGCTGCCTAGACACTGAGCCTCAGTCTCCCCATCTTGTAACACAAGGTTAACATCCTGTTGGGACACAGGAAAACCCTCACCATGTAGCAGATACCATAATGCTCCATCACATTGTTTTAAACCCTCAGCCAGGCATGTGGTACACAGTCAGTGCTCAATACATACAGGTTGAGCATCCCTAATCCAAAATCCCAAATCCAAAACTCGTTGAACATTTTCACAACACTCCAGTGGAGAACTGCACACTATGAAACTCTGTTTCACGCACAAAATAATTTAAAAGATTGCATAAAATTATCTTCAGGCTGAGTGTAGGAAAGATGAATTTCATGTTTAGACATCACTCCCATCTCAAAGAGATCCCATTATGTATATGCAAATATTCCCTAATCTGAGGAAAGATCTGAAACACTCCCGGTCCCAAGCATTTCAGATAAGGGATACTCAGCTTGGAGCAACCATTAGTATCATGTGACTTCAGCCAAGTTAGTTACTGTTTGGTCAGACACCTGTAACTTAAAGCAGAAGAGGTGTGATTTGGTTCATGGTTTCAGAGAGATTAGTCCAGCTGGTTCCAGGGTGGAAACAGCACGGTGGGAGGGCCTGGGCACAGGAAAGTTGCTCAAGCTATGGCAGCCAGGGAACACAGACAGACGGAGGAGCTGGGGACGAGAATACACTCCTCCATGGACCCACCTCCAACCAGGCCCCACCTCTTAATAGCATATCAGCCAGAAACTCATCCGTAGTTAATCCACTGATGAGTACAACGACCCCACAATCCAATCACCTTCCGAAAACCCCACGTCTGAGCACATGAGACTTTGAGAGGATATTTTAGATCTAAACCATAATGCTCACCTCTGTGGGCCTCAGGATTCCCTATCGGTAAAATGGAGACAATGATTGTCCCTGCCTATCTTTTAGAGTTAAGCAAACACATAGGTTCACGCTTAGACAGCAGCATGTGGCGCAGAATTAGGGAACTCCCTGAACATTGCAGCGATGATTCCAGCAGCTTTCTGAGCCTGGGCAAGTCTCTTACCTTCTTGGGACCTCGGTTCTCTCATCTGCAAAATAATAATGAAAGATGAAAAAATCACACCATCTGTCGTGTCTGCCTCTCAGGGCTGTTGTGATAATTAAATGAGATAGTGTTGATGAATGCGTGTGGTGATCTATAAGCATCCTACAAGTGTTAACTGTTAGTATCACTCTGCTAAAAGGTAATTAGTTGGCAAATAAAGGGAAATAATCAAGCATTTATCCTGCCTTTCCTATCCAAACTGTACCACTGGGTACTCAAATTGTAGATGAGGGATGTTTCTCTTTCTAGAAATATTCCCGTTAATAAATGAAGAAAAGATGATAGAAGTAGGACTTCACCATTTTGCAAACCCTGATGGATTAATGGATGTAGGTATTGAGCATCTACAGTGACTCCCATCTGCAATCTGCAGCCAGCAGGCGTCTGCGCCTCCTAATGGGAACATGCAGAGCCCGAGCTTGTCTTACTAAAAAGCTCAAATTGGATCTGATCAAGCCTCAAAAACAAATTGTCAATTTACAAGAAACTCAGAAGACAGAGGAGCGTATTAGAAGGCACCAAGGAGATGCAATCAGTAAATCCACATTGTGGGAAAACACAGGTCAAGCATTTTGTTTCTTCAACAAAGAAAATCCTAAAAAGAGAAAAACAGAGAGAGATGATGGATTAAAAGAAACCTGGACATATCAGTCAACCTCATCTGGATCCCAAGTCAAACAAACTAAAATATAAATAAGTGTAAGACGTGTATGGAGCAGTCACAGGCTCTCTGATGACATTAAGGACTCATTTTTAGTGTGGTAGTGGTATTATGGTTATGCAAGGAAAAGAGTAGAAAAGTGTGCTGAGATAAATATGGATCAGACACTAACTCAGTGGGTGGAGACAGACATAAAACAAGACTGATACTTGTTGAGGTTGGTGATAATAAAATGATATTATGACATTATGATAGTCTCTCTACTTTTGCATATGTTTGAAATTGTCCACAATAAAACATTACAAAGAAAAATAGAACCGGCCAAAGACAAGCCCGTCCTGAGGTCACAAGAGACACCAGTGCATCAGGGCTCTTGTGAGGAGCCTTTTGAGCAAGCCAGACCCTCGTGGGCACTCTTCCTGAGGCCGTTGCTCCCTCTCTGGTCCTTGATAAGTGGATTTCTTTTGGGTGCCCGCAGTTATAGTCTCCAGGGTAATATAGGAGCAGTTTCATCCCAGCACTCTGGGAAGCTAAGAGAGGAGGATCGCAAGTCAAGGCCAACCTAGGAAACCGAGCAAGATCGTGTTTCAAATAAAAAATAAAAAGGGCTGGGGATGTAGCTCAGTTCAAAGGTCCTGAATTCAGTCAATCCCCGGTACCACCAAAAAACAAAGAAGGAGGGTGGGGCTCAGTCATTTTTAAATGAACAGAACTTCTCACCTTCTGTGGCTTTCAGATGATATCCAGAGTTTCAGTGCAAGGCCACCTGGATGAAAGGCCACAGAGGCAGACAGAAGGATCGCCCAGCTGGAGCAAAGGCCCAGGGGCAGGCAGTCTGAGCTGGGTGGGAAAGGATATGGGTGATGCAGGGAGGGCTTGGTGCCCTGGAACCTCAGCTGCTCCATACCACCTCCGAGAGACCTCCCTGAAGAGTCCACCCCAAGAGCTCTGCGCCCCGTTCTGTTTTCTGCCTTAGCATTTAGCCTCCTGGTTCTTTTCACCACCAGACATCCTATCTGTGCATTTGCTCACTGTGTCATAACATGAGTTCCACAAGGATGCAGTGTTGCTATTCCACCGTCCAGTGTGTTCCTAGCACCACTGATCTTTACTGAATGAATGAATGAATGAATGAGCCAGACCGTCGGTGGGCACCAAAGATACACACTCCCCGGGGACTGTAGACAGTGATTCTCTTCTTGTCCTACACAGGCACATAGCAATTATGGCCACGCCAGGACTGGGGGTCAGTCCCTAGTCTGGAGACATTCCTGAGACCAGCGAAGGCAGCGATGGAGAACCTTTCAGAGCGCTCAATGATAACAGCCAGCGTGGCACGTGTGCCATAGGTTCGCCACCGCTGAGCTAAGAGTTCCAAGGGCCCTGGGAGGGCAGTGGACGCCACCTCCCCCACCTGCTGCCTGAGTGACATCCCTGCCTCCCTGGCAGGTGGCCAGCCGATTCTCAAGACCCTTGGGGACAGGAACCCTGTCCCTGCCGAGGTGCCGCCTTCCAACTGAATGGCAAATATTGAGGTGATCTGATTATCAGACCCACATATGTTCCAGAAATCTGGGGACTGCAAGAAAACACAAAGCAGAAATAAACCATTATATATTTATAAGCTATTTTTAATATTTTCTTATGAAATTGGGATCAGATAGCACGCTCAGTGTTGTAATCTACTTTACTCTTAACATTATGCTGGGAACATGTTCCCACGCCATAGGCACTTTTTCTAGAAAGTCACTCTGTAGCAGTTGTCTGTGTTCTAGAATCTGACCAATCCACAGTGGTTCATTGAGCCAGTCCTGTGCTATTGAACATCTCGGTTGCTTCAGGTACTTCCTTCCAGGACACAGTGGTTCAGAGGACGCCTGTGTCACACATCCCAGCAAGTGATGGTTAAGGGGGATTGACAGCCGCATTGGCTTAGGAGCTACCTGCAGTAATGGCGGAACACACTTCCAAGTGTCTAGGTGGGTCATGGAGAAGTGGCCTTGGGGTCTGTGTCTGGTCCCTGCCCCTTCCTCTCTGGAACCACCTCCTGCTCTGTTTCCTGGCCACCGTGAACTAAGCAGCTTCGGTCCACCACACCCTTCCACCATGGTCTCTCTTCCTTCATGCCAGCCAACCATGGACAGAATCCTCTGAAACCGTGAGCCAAATTAACCTCTCCTCCTTTAAACTACTGCTGCTGCGTATTTTGTCCCAGCACTGAGAAAGCTCACCAGTCGATACATATTGTTTCCTTGGCACCAGTTCCCTCCAGGTTGGAGCTGGAATTCCAGTCCAGGCAGCTGGTGGCCTCATTTCCTGTTTCGCCCCTTTTACCTTGGACAGCAGCGAGTGGGCCTCGGAGGCCCCAACAGTCCCCTCTTCTGTCCTCAGCCCTGCACTTTTCAAAGTTGGAGAATCCTGTTTTGGCAAGTTGTGACATTCTCAGAAAGCCCTTTCTGTAGATTCAAACATACTTGTCCAAAAGCTACATGTGGTTTGGCATTTCAAATGCATCAGGGCAGTTAAACTACTTGAGATCTGCAGCAAATCTCTTCTCTTCTCTGAGCTCCTGGACCTGCTCCGTGTAGGGGTGGGCAGAGAAGACCTCGGGGTCCCTTTCAGCCCTGTGAGCGGGGGACACCCAGCAGCAAGGAACAATATCAAAGAGGAAACAGGGGCTCAGCATCCGGCAGGCTGCCTTCGAATTCCAGCTTCGACAGACACTCACGTGTGACGTTCAGCACCTCCCTTGAGCTGTCTGTGCCTCGGTCTCCCCTCCTATATCTCAGGGATAACAAGAATGTCCATGTCGCCAGTCAGTGATCATTGTAAGTGAGGTCATCAGACCCACCTCTCGACACAGTGAGCACTCGGTAAATCTACTCTCATGACCACAAGACTAGGTCTTCTGATTGATGCCGGTGCTGTCCCTGCTTTATCAATAAGGATCCAGGCTCAGGGACACTGAGATTGGCCGGTCCGGGGGCGTAGCCAAGCCTGCCCATCCCTCAGGCTCCCGGTCTCTCCATCTGGAAGGCAGGCTGTGGGGGCTGGCTCAGCCTCCACAGTGGCTGGTGGCTCCAGGACAGAGGGAGCCCCTGAGGCAGAAAGCAGAACTCAAAGTTCCTGCACGCCCCCATCCCACACTTGAGTCCCTGGCTCCCTGCAGGGGGGCCTTGGGGCTTCCGGGGGTGAGCACAGGAAGGAGGGGTAGGGCAGCAATGCCTGGTGTCAGGGCTCAGAAAACAGTGTAGGTGCTGCGCTAATGGAGCCAGGCAAACGAATGTGCTTGTTACTCAAGGGCATGTTTTTACCCCCCAAAACAAAAGGTTTGTAGCTCACTGGATGGTCTAGGAATGAACCGGAAGCAGAGGTGCATGAAAGGTCTGGCTACCCCCGTTCCCCTCCCCTGGGTGCCCGGGACAAGCTGAGGCCACCAGAGACCCAGCGCTTCCTTTAGGCTCTCCACAGGGAAACTCCACTCTGTGGTCTGCACTCAGGGTCCCAGAAACACAAGCTCCTCCTGGTCCCCTGAGTCGACCTGCTCGGGCTCCTCCAAACTCTCTGGATAGGGCACAGAGAGAACTCAGGGTCACATCTCCAAAGCCCCCAGCAGACCCCGTCCCATCTCTCTGCCACCCCCAGCCTAGGACACGCCTCATCTGCTCTGGAGACTTGGCTCACCTTGTAGCTTCCAAAGCTGTGGCTTTTCACCCAGATCTTTCCACTCTCCACCCCTCCCCACACACACATCCAAGCTTCAGTTTTGATACCCAAAAGTAGCAGCGGACATCTGGTTTCCACAGGGTCATCCCTCCCTCATGGTAGGGAATGTTCTTGAATCCAGCTGCTCTATAAAGGAAGAGGAAATGCCAGGGAAGGGAGGAAGATTAATATTTCACAAAGAAAACCATCTGGCCATATAATTTTACATTTATTCTTATGATCAATTAATCTCTGTCTCCCTTAGATCGTAAATTCCCTGAGGGCAGGACCTGAGTCTGATTTGGCCCCATGTCTCACCTCCGGTGTCTCAGAAGGGGTAACGCACACGTGGGGAGGAAGAAGATGAGATGGAGAGAGAGAAACAGGCCCTCCTAGGCATTGCTCACTCTTCTCCGGGGCTGAGCTGGGCGGTGCCTCATAAAGACCTTTGCCTGCATCTTTACCATCCTTGCAACGACCCCTTGAGGGAAGTACAAGATTGCACTTCTTTTACAAATGAGGAAACTGAGGCCCAGAGAGGTTGGAACAGATGGTTGCAGCGAGGGTCCCCAAACTGTTTATGCATGACCATGGGAAGAGCCTTCCCATCCTGGCTCTGGCACTGGCCATGTGACACACTTTGGCCAATAAGCCAGCACGATCCCTGCAGAGACAGGAGTGTCCCCAAGCTGAGTGCTCACCCACCGAGGCTCAGACAGCACATGGAGGGGACTCCGTCGGAGTAAGCCCAGCCAAGAGCGTGCAAACCTTTCCCAGACCTGGACAGTGGGAGCTGCATGAATGTTTGTGGCCTTAAGCCACTGAGCTGTGACCAAAAGTGAAAGCATCCGACCCGGAGGTAAAGTCACTTAGCCAAGATCACGCAAGGCTGCCATCCAAATCTAGCATTCTGGCCACGGGGCAGGAGGTCTTAACCACTAAAGCTTCGGCACTCACAAAGTGTGTGATTTTCATTGCAGCCTCTTGTGAGCCCATGAATCATCAGGACCAAAGCTCGGAGATGTCCAGGGACCTAGCTAAGGCCACACGGCCAGTCAGAACCAGCTCGGTTCCTCTAACCCCACACTCGGGCTGCTCCCACCGCCCCAGTGAAGGCTGGAGTAGTGAGTGTGCAAGACTCTAGGAAGCAGCCTGTCGTTCCTTCCTCTGAGGTCTCCCGCCAACCTCCGACCTTCTCCCTCCCGCCACCAGGTTCTCGGACAGAGCAGGTGGCTCCCACAGCCGGAGCCAGGACTGCTGACCTGACCCTGTCCACCTACCCCGTCACCCCGTCACCGCGCAGTAGGAGCCGGCGGTTGTCTTGGATACAGCAGGTGATGGAGGAGGATGACATCTGAGCTCCCAGCGTGAACTGGGCCAGCTGTGGACCTAGAGAAAGCTTCCAAGAAGGACGCGGACCCTTTCGCCCGAAGCCTGGGCTGGGAGAAGAGAGCAGGGCTGGTCTGGCTGGGTCCCAGGCAGCACGGGTGACCTGAGACCCCCAAGAGCTCCCTGAGGGGACAAGGATGGCCTTGGATGGGGGTGAAACAGTGGGAGGGGTGCCATACATAGGTGTCCCTCAACTTATAAGGTTTTCCATTCCAACAAACCTATCATTCATCGAAAACATGCTAAAGTCTAAAACGGCTTTGGTCTGGGTTCCATCACCAGCGCAGGACAAAAATGCATTGAATGCTGTTAATTACCAACCTCATCGTGTAGCCTCGCCTACCTTAAATGTGCCTCAGCTGGGCAAAACTGTCTAACATTAGCCCGTTTTAGAATAAAGCATCAGCTCTCTCATGAAATTTCTTGCATACTGCCCTGCAAGCAAAACGCAGAATGGCCGTATGGGTGGCTTTCACACAACCGTAAAATGGAAAAATCAAGTTGCATCATTTTGAGTTAGGGACCATCTGTCTCCACTTGGAGGCCCAGTGGTAGAAATGGCCACGGAGCATCCCACCAAGGCCCAGCCCTGAGTGCACAACTACACAGCGTGCAAGGATGAGGTCCCCTCCCAAAGAGAGGACCCTCTGTCCTGCCACCAACGCACAACAGGAGAGGCAGCTGTGACACAGGCAAAGAAAATGCCCTGAAGTCATTTGGACCCAGATTGGAATCCCACATCCCTGAGCTACTAGTTTGGGTGAGTTTCTTAATCTCTCGGCGCCTCAGTTTCTCATCTGGAAGACAGGAGTGATCATCGGGGTCTCCCGTGCTGCTGTGAGACAAAGAGAGAGCTTCTGGGAAGCCACAAATGCTGTGTGGACAGGGGATGAGGGGACGCCAGTTATCCAGAACCCATGACCCTGGATGAATTCTGCTCTTCAGACTTCTAAGGGCTCCTCGGGGCCATCTGACTTTACAGAGAAGGAAATGAAGACTAGAGAGAAGGGCTTTGCACAGATCTTACCAGCCGGGGAGCACAGAGCTGACCCCAGAACCAGGTCTCCACACTTGGGGTCTTTCTATTCCGTCACCAACCAAAGCATGCCCTGCTGTGCCCCTCCCTCCCCACTGCAGCTGCTCTGGATGGGAATGAGGTGGGTCCTCTGTCCTGCTTCCTTACTGGCAAATCCACCCCCTTTAGGAGGGAGCCAAAGCTCCGATCCAAGTAGAAGGCTGCGTGTCCCCAAAGAGGTCCCTATCTAGTGTCTGTGTCAGAAGAATTCATCCCAGGAGAAGCCCTCAGGGAGACATCTGAGATTACAGAGTTCCAGAAGTGCCCTTGTCTCCACGGGGGTCACCAGTGGCCCCCAAACCCCCAAGGGAACTGCCTCCCAGCCACCAGAGGAAGACTAAATTGTCCCGTGTTCTAGCCACAGCTAGAGTTCCCCAAGAGCGTTCACAAGTGTGTTTTCCCCTGTAGGTGTCCCGGAAGCCACAGCCCATCCCCCAGGGCCTGCCAGGCCATCTGCTCCCCCTGGAGGGGAGTGCAGGGGTCACTCTGCAGAGCTATCCTCAAAGGTGCCCCTCACCCTCTCCCCAAAGGAAGAACCTCACTCACGTCTTTCCCAGAGTCCTACAGCCCAGATCAGCCCACAAGATGCCCGCTCAGCACCCCTACTCCAAGCTGCTAATGAGGACAGGGGATCCACAGCCGTCCCCAGCAGAGACAGCCCAAGCCACACCCAGAATCTCCTCTAGCTGCATCGTCACAGACCACAGAGGAGGTGCAGGGAAAATGATGGGGCACTTCAGTCCTGAGCCTCAGTTTCCTCTACTGTAAAGTGGAGATCAATGCTCAAGGCTGGCGTGAGATGGCAAACACAGACACCCTGCTCAAGGACGGTCCCCAGAGGACTTGCTCCTCACCTTTCCCACAGGCCCCGCCTTCCCTCCCTGGGACCTGAAGATCACCTTGCTATGCTCTATATCTACAATGTCTCCCAAGAGCCTCGTGGGCGCAGAGGCAGGGGTGAGGGGAGGTGATTGACTCCTGGGGCATGACAACAGACTCTGTAGTTAGGAGGTGGGGCCTGGTTGGAGGCAGTCACAGAGGGCATGGTCCCTGCCCCTCCCTCCCTCTCTCGCTCTGCTTCCCAGTCGCCACGCTGTGAGCAGCTCTCTTCCGCCAGGCCCTTCCACCGTGGCTTCCTGCTTTGGAGCCGGCCAACTATGGATGAAAAACATGAGCAAAATAAACCTCTCCTTTAAGTGGCAAGTGTTGGGAATTGTGCCTCAGCGACTAGAAAATGTCTAAGCCTCCTTGGCCCCTACCTCTCCCTGTACCTTTTGCCTTTGCTTTATCACATCCCTATGTGCTGCTACCTACCTGGGTTGGTTTGCAAACTGTAATTTTGTTTATTCTTTTTTGGGAGTGCTGGGATTGAACCCAGGGCCTCATATATGTGTATACTCTACCACTGAGCCATATCCCTGGCTTATTTATTCTTTTGAATAAGAAACACATACTTGGAACGAAATTCAAAAGGCTTAAAAAGGTCCACACAAGGAAAAGCGAGTCCCTTCTTTCTTGTCTCCTAGCTACCTATTCACCTCCCTAGAGGCAGCCTTTGTTCCTGGACCCAAGCAACCTAGTTCAAGAATTGTTGACACTTTCATAAGCAAAAACACACCTGTGTTTACATAGTCTTATTGATGTATTTAATAGCATTTCATACACATTGTTCTACACCACGCTTTTTTCTCACCCAACAGCCTGTCTCAGTGGTCTCTCCATAAATGTGGAGAGCTACTTCTTTCTTTTTACTGGCTGTCGATAGTCCATTGCCCAGGTACACCAGTTATTTGCCAGTTTTCTGTTCATGACCCTTCTGTTATTTCCATCAAGCTGTATATCAGTCATCACATTATCTATAGGATAAATTCCAAGGACCTGAATCTCAAACAAATCTATGTATTTATAATTTTGATAGCTAATGTTAAATTGCCCTCCACTGACATAGTAACGGCATAGTTTTAGTACCTGTGTCTCCACACTGATTTCAACTCAGCATATCATCCTATTTTTTAACCTCGTTCAATCTGATGGCTAAAAACGGCATCTCTGCCTACTTTTAATTTGCATTTCCCTCACTATGGAAGAGAATGAGCAACTCTGCATATGTTTAAGAGCCATTTATAGTTTATTTCCAACAGATCACCCATTCCTAACCTTCCCCACCTTTCTTACTAAGTTTCTTTTCTCTTATTGATTTAAAGAGGCCTTTGTATATTAAGGAATTAAGTTTTGTTTGTGGTATAAGATTCAAATGTGTTCTCCAGGTTTTCCTTTGTCTTTTGACTCTGGTGAGGGTGTTCAATTCCGTGCAGATATTCTGTTTGTTGGTTTATTTCAACACGTTTACGGATCTGGATTTTGTGAAGTTTAGAATAGACACTGAAACCCTAAGTGTTGACTTGTTCTACACTGACTGCCATGTTGGTGCCTGGCCTGCGCGTTCCTCTTGGCCTGACCAGCTGCGGGTGCTGGCCCCCATTACCTGCCTGGCTCTGGCACCAGGACCCCTTTCCCACCATCTGCCCTCCGCCCTCCACCCACCCACCCTGCAGTCTGGCTTTGGCTTCTGGCCACTTCCTGTAGGCTTCTGCGCATGCCCCGCTCCTCCTGGCCTGGCGGAGCCTCGGGCCCTTCCTGGTGCCTGTCCCTGCAGGGGCCGAGAGTCCCTGATCGCACATCCCTTAGCACTGTGTGCCTGTCCCTGCTGTGGACCACCCCTCACTCTGTCCCAAACACGAGCGCTCACAGGCCTTGACTCCTGAGCCCGGCTCAGACCAAGAGGGATCCAGGAACAGCACGGCGGGTGGACGGGGTGCAGACAGATGAAACAAGTCTCCCCACATCTTCCACCAGCAACACGGCTTCCTCCTTTCCAGCAACTTAGCTGAATTTCTATCTTTATTAATCAAATAACAAATTTAATTAATTACCTTAAATTGCTTTAATTGAACCTAGAACAAGAGCATGGACAAAATCCCAGGAAGTAATGAACCTGGGCATTTCCAGCATCTGGAGTTGAAATGATCTTTAATTTCAATTTGGGAACAAAAATAAGTGTACCTTCGGTCAAATATGCCCCTCCCTGCCTGCTCCCGGACAGCCCCGTCACCACCCGAGGCTAAGGAGAGAGCCTCCACATCTTCTTCTCTCTTGTTCTTTGATGACAATGCTCTGACTGCCTCAATTTACCTCCCCTAGAAATGGGTGCGAGCCCCACCTGTGCTTGACCTCTGAGTGCACAGGGCTTTGGGGAATGCTCAGCCACAGACCCGGGAGAGGCCCGGTGAGTAGGCTTTCGGCCGCCAGGCCCCACCTTGCCCCAAACCCCCATCCTGCCAGTCCCTCCCCCTGGAAGGCCTTTGCCTGCCCTGGCCCAGCTGTGGTAACCTGCCATCAAGTCCAGTTCAATTGCCCCCTCAGAGGACAGACTGAAGGACTATCCCTGAGCGGGGGGCTGTGACAGAGTCACCGGGGGCTGGATTCTCTGGGCGTCACATGTTCCTACAGAAAGGGATGCTGAGGTAGCCAGGACACACCGGAGTCTTCTGTCTATGATGGTCATTATTCTGTGTTAGTTTTACCGTTAACCTCCCCTCAGCCCCAGATCTCTGCTGGCTTCCCTTTTGTGTGACAGCTGGCACTCAAACACCTCCCATGGCTCCCTGTCACCTGCGGCCTCAAGTTCAAACACTTCCTGGCTATCAAGGTCCCCCCGACCTGGGCGGGCAGCTTTTCCCCAAACACACCGTACTGTCCGGAAATGCGCCCTCCTTCCTCCTCTGTCAAATGGACAGAGCAGTCTCCACCGTGCAAGGCCGTGCTGCGGATAGCACGGCAGGAGCAAGGCCCACTCACAGTGGCCCACAGGACATGTGGGTGCCCACGCGGCCCACGCTGCCCGCCCCCGGCCCTGCCTCCCATTGGATCACAGCACAGTCCTCCTTCCCCTCCACACTCGGTGCCCGCCATTCCCTCTGCACTCACTCCTCCAGGATGTACCGCTTTGATCATAAGCCTCTAGGATCCTGACGCCAGTATTTTCCGCCAAGAACACGCCACCCCAGTCTAATCCCAGAGCCACAGGTGGGCACCTGGAGGGAAGCAGCCCACTGACCTGGAAGGTGGCCCAGCCTCTCCAGGTCCGTTACTGGAGGACACTGGGATTTTCCACAGGAGAGAAGCATGATGTGACCTCAGAAGCCAGGGTGTGGTCTCAGGGAGAAGTGAGTCCATTCCTACCTCCGCCCTTTACCCAACTCATGACCTTAGGTGCCATCCTGCGCCTCTGCTTCCCAATCTGTCAAATAAAAAATTTTATATTCTCCTGGTCAGATTGGTTGTTATGTTAGAAATACGATGATAAATTCCCCAGCAGAGCACATGGCGTGAGTACTCTACCAACAGTGTACCCCATTTTTCTTCACACCGAGGAAAGCATCCCCAGCAGCCCCCCAGCTTTTCTCTCTGTCTCCAGGGTGGTTAGGAAACTTGTTTTCCTCGTAGCCTATCTGAAGGAAACATTGTAACTCCTATTTTATAGGCAAGAAGACACTCAGACAGGGAACCTGATTTGCACAGCTTCCCCACCCTCCAAGAGGCCACTCACCCTCCCGGAAGCTGGTTTTGGAAGGCAGCAGCACCAGGGGGTCCTCCCCATGTTGACCCCACCCCTGAAGGGTCCATTTGGGGGTGTGCAAGCAGGGAGGTGGTGCTGGTGGGGCTCCTAGAAGTCCCGGGGCTGGGATTTGGCGGCTACCCCACTCAGGGAGTTAAGGCCATCCCGGCAGAGGGAGCAGATGTCCCAGGCTCACCCTGTTCCCTGGCAGAGCTCATCTGTTATGAACAGCTGTCCTTGCTGGGAACAGAGTGAAGTGAGGTTCGGGCCTAACAGGCAGAGCCAGGCCTGGCTGCTTAGGCTGCACGTGTGCCCACAACACCAGCTCCCCACTCTGCAGCCTGCCCGTCACCTGGGGTCACTGGGCCAGGACACGGTA
The DNA here is from genome assembly GCA_004026905.1 of Hystrix cristata. NCBI lineage: Eukaryota > Metazoa > Chordata > Mammalia > Rodentia > Hystricidae > Hystrix > Hystrix cristata. The sequence goes on along the minus strand of PVJO010018918.1, from coordinate 7,551 downwards.
CGGGGCATGAGCCGGCTCCACGTGGCTGGTGCTGTATGGGTGTTGCACGGGCTCTTGGGCAAAGTAGCCAAGTAATCAGGAAAGACTTTAGCACAGACTGATTCTGGATGAAGCGAGCTCCTTGTCTCTGGAGCGGATCCAGGGCCGGTGCAGTGACTGAGTGAAGATGTGGACAGCCAGGCTCAGGCTCTGACGCAGGGCGGGGCAGAGGGAGAAAGCTGGGTGACATGAGCTCAAAGTTCTCTGGACGCCAGTGTACCTCCTGGGTGACAGAAACTGTAACTCTCAGGGCCATGGGTGACTTAGCAAGACTGTCATCTCCTCCCGAGCTCTCGTGTGCCCAAGAAACAGTTCCTGAGACTCCTAATCTTTCTGGACGCAGGAGGCACCCAGGAGAGGCCCCACCCACCACGTAGCAGGTGTCACTCAAAAACCATGTCCCGGAAGCCACCAGGTCTCCAGGCTTTCCCAGGAGCCCAGATGCTGGACAGTGATGCCCAGCTCCTCTGATCCTTGGGGAATGCCTGTGAGAGCAGGACCCAAAGTGGAAGTTTAGGGACTCCTTGGCCTTTGGGATCTGAAGTTGGTGTTCTATGAAGGCAGGAACCGGATTGGCCTTGTTCAGTGTTCTTCTTGTCCATGGTGGCGTTTAAATAATTCTGCCTGGATGAAGGAATGACTAAGTGAACAAATAATATAAGGAGGACCTCCTTCTATCCCCTACCTCCTCTCAAGAAGCCTGAGTCACCTGTGGAGGCTCCCCTCTGTCCTCTCTCTGGAGAAGTAGGGGACACTCGGGAAGGTGCACCACCTCTGAGGGCCAACTACCTGGTCCCAGTCCTGATCGGCCTCTAATCAGGTGGGTAAACTTGCCTGGCCTCCTCGACCACTCTGCCTCACTAGCAGCAAAGTGGAGACAGTAATCCCTACTTCAATCTTGCCCCTGCCATGAGAGCATGCTGACAATTTGTAATTGTCCAGCATACAGTAGGTACTCCATAAACGATGCCCGTGCAGTCCTTAGCTCCGGTCTCCAAATGTTTGTTTGTGGTTCCATTTCCAAGCACATGAGACAGTCCTACTCTCCCACTTGCTCAAAATTCCACATGGTCATGTGATTTGCTTTGGCTAGTGCTGCCAGACCGGAAGTCATGAGCCACTCCTTGATGGGAGCCTTAAGATCCCTCCTGCCCACTCACGATGGAGCTCCAGGGAGAAGTTTGAAAAGATGACTGTGATCGTGCCCACCATCTGTGCTCCTGCTGCAGAGAGACTTTGCTGCTCTTTCCTTCCAGAGACGGACTCCCTTCCCACACTCCTTGAATCTTCTTAGCCATGTGACTTGTGGCCAGTGGGATGTCAGAAAGCATGATAACAAACAGATAGTGCAAAGTACTTGCATAGTGGAGCTGGTCTTCCTTGACACTGCTACCATGAGAACAAGCCTCTGCTCGCCTCCAGTGGTCCAGCCTACAGCTCCAGACCTGTGAGTGAGCCCCCCCACAAACCAGCACAGACAGAAATGACCAGGCAGCCACCCCACAGAATCCTGAAAACTGTTGCATAGTTGGTATTTTAAGTAACTAAGTTGCAAGTTATTTGCACTCTGCAAAGACTGATACAATGTAGCATGAATGAGAGATAAACCATAGAGATAGAGCACTGAGCCACAGATATTTGGAGATGTTTATTACCGCAGCATAACCCAACTTGGTCTGACTGGTAATGATTTTTCCTTCTCCTTGTCCTCTGAGAAAGGAAGTACATTCCAGCTAAGCTGCGAGGAGTTTCATCCTTAGGGTTTCCCTCCTGTTCAACTTTCCACACAGGCCCTCTCTTGCCTCTTGGTCCAGGTGGGACTGCCGCTGTTTTCCACATCCCTGGGACAGGGTGGTCCCTGGGCCCGTGGTGAGGCTTCTCCCCAGCTCCCACCCCCAGGCGGAACTCTCCAGGGTTAACCAGGCCTTGGAGGCAGCGGCTTAAAGTTGCCTGTGTCATGACTCAGATGTTCACTGTGGACCTTGCAGGAGAGACAGTCCAGGCTCAGTCTGGATCCAGTTCCTACCCTGTTGCCCTCTCGCCTGTTACCTGGTTGCAAAGTGTGGGGGAAACACCACGGCTTCAGCAGCAGAAATTCAGCCTCCCAAATCCCTTAGCTGTGTGACCTTGAGAAAATTCTTTAACATCACTGAGCCTCTATTTCCTCCTCTGTGATCTGGGGGCAAAACCTCCTGCTCACAAGGCTGTAAGAATTATAAATATACTGTGTCTAGCACAGCGCCCGTCACATAGCAGACACTGAATAAATGGTAAGTGAGCCTCAAGTTCCAGCCCCACGTCTGACTCCCAGTGTGTCCTTGGCAAGTCACTGGCTTCCCTGAGCCTCGGTTTCCTCCTGTGTAAAATGAGGCTTCCATTGTCTTTTCGCAGGATTGATGTACCAATGAAAAAGGAAATGGACACAAAGTGTGTAGTGTGTCCTGAGGACCGAAGGAGTGTTTCTCCTCCTCCAGCTGGAAAATTCCTGAGGGGAAAGATCATGCTTTTCTTTTGCACCCACCCCACCACTTACACACAGACACCCTGCTCGCAATCAGAGCTCTGTATGTGGCGCTTGTCGTGGGACTTGTCAGTGACAAGTGACCCCAAATCCCTCTGGTCCAGGGACAGCCTCTGTCCACTCATTTCAGACAGAGGTAGCCTGGTTCTGTCTGAGATGCTAACCTGAAAGACCCAGCCATGCCGAGGAGGTGGGGAGGGCTCTGTGGCACCTTGTGCCAATGCCGCCCTCCCCCACCCCTCGCCCTCTCCCACAAGCCTGTTCCATGCCTTCTCAAGAGCAGTTTCCATGGCAATAGCATTTTAAAGTTTTCTAGGAGAAGAACAGGAATAATTTTCCACCTTCTCCTCCTCCGTGGCAATCTGGGAAGAAGGAGCTTATTTCAAATAAAGGGTGGGGTGCAGGGCAGGGAGGCAAGAAGCTGCTCTTCCATCCACTGCCTGGTTAGAGCAGGTTGAGCTGAAACCCTTCACCCTGGCTTCCTCTGTAGCCCCCACTGCCACTCCTGTGACCCCAGGCACTTTGGTCTTCACCCAGTTCTACTTGGATGAAGGGAGAGTAAAGAGGATGATGAGGGGAAGAGGGCAAAGAGAAGAGGGAGAAGAATAGGATAAAGGAGAGAAGAAGGGGAAGAGGAAGCTCTGTGTGCCCATCACACTCAACACAGTGGCCCAGGAAGTTCTCGCCCATTCCTTCCAGGAAGTGACCCCTATTCATGGGGGAAAGAACAGAGTATCTGTAACCTGGCTGCAGCCCACAATGATGCATCAACGTCCATGTTAAAGTCACTGAATTAGCTGTTCTCTGTGGCAAATGACACAATTCCACAGACTGGGAAAGTTCTAAAGAGGCTTTTGTTGGCTCAGAGTTTTAGTCTGAGGTCAAAGGGCCACATCCGGTCATGGCCTTCTTGCTAGCAGAGTCCCAGGGTGCCACAGGGCATCGGGTGATGACAGACAAGGAGCATCTATGTGCACCTTCTGCTCTGTCTCCGTCTTCTTACAAAGCCACCAGGGTTCAGTCACAGTGGCTCCACCCTGATGACCTTTTCTAATCCTAATCATCCCCCAAGGCCCCATCTCTAAACACCGTGTTCAGATTAAATTTCTTAATAGCTCACTGTGTTTTGACATGAGAACTCAAGGGACCCACATAAACCGTGTTGCAGCCATAGCAGTGCCTTGCAGGTGTCCCACGGTCTCTGAGGCCACACCAGCTGTGAGGAGTTGGTGTCCACACAGCCCTGGGCCCTGACACCACACCTAAGGAAGTGTGTGGATGGGTGCTTGGCATTCACTCAAATTCCTCAGCACCAACTACATCCCTACATGCCCTTTCTCCAAGTTTTAAGGGTCCTCTGGTCCACACTGTGGATCCCCATCCAGTTTGCACCCAATTCCTTGCCAATGTCCCCAAAACTGACACCAACCAGGATGAGCAGAGTGTGGGAATAAGCCAGGGACGATGCATCTCCCCTCCCCTCCCGGCAGGCTGTAAAGAGGGCACCTGCCCCAAGCCAGGCGATCCAGACCCCAGCAGGTGCCAGGAAGCTGGCTGTGGTGTGGGAAGGGATCAAGCCTCAGAGGGAGGCAGAGCCACCATGAAGAGGCACATGAAACACTGTGAGACACCTGATGTGTGATAGTTGGGTTGGCAGGAGTCCCTGGGGTTCTACATTGAAAATTAGTCCCCATTGGAAGGTATTAAGGGGCAGGAGCTTGCTCTGACTATAAGAGTCTTCCAGGGCCATGCTTGGCCAAACATGTCACATTGGGATCAGGCGGGGACATCAGGGTAAGGAGATAGGAGACTCAGTTTCAAATCCTGATTCTACCACTCACTGGCTGGCAACCTAGGAAAGTTACTTAACCGGTCTGAATCTCTTGTGTCTCGCTTCTATTTTCCATTCTGTCTTGCTCAAAAGGGGCATTTTGTGCTCACTTCAGCAGCACATATACAAAAGGGGCATTTTACAAATTCAAAGCAAAAGCATTTTGCAAATTAACAAACACCCCACACTTGCAAAACGTTTCATTCTATTGCTTTGGATTAATCGGTGGCCAAGAAAAGCTGCAAACCAGGTCTCAACAGCATTTGAAGTAAATGCGGATGATAAGGCCCAGTGTCCACTGAGAAATGCCAAGTTCATGGGCAACAAATGAAGTGACAGGGTGTTCACTCCTGTGGCTCAGAGAGTGCTAAGTGGCCTCAGGCAAGTCACTTGTCCCCCAGCCTGCCTCCTCTGCCAGAAGAGGCTGTCATGGGCTCTTCGGGACCCAAGCCAGAGGAGAGGCCAGGCCGGGCCGAGCTAGAGGGCCTCTCAGGGATCAGCACCATGGACAGCTCCACGCCCTGGGAAACCAGAGGGGCTGAGTTATGGGCACCTGGGTTCAGGTTCTCACTCTGCCCCAGAGAACACTATTTCTGGGCCTCAATTTCCCCATCTGGACCGTCAGCATCTTGGACCTACCCACACCACCCCACCCTCCAAGTGGACTCAGCTCAGATCAGACCGCTCAGCAAGGAGACCCCCTTGCTCACCTTGGCAATGCTCTGCGAGAATGGCACAGAGGGTATTGTTATCCCCAGTGCCCTAATGAGGAAACTGAGGCCCACACATCAGAAACAATGGGTGCTGGATCACACTTCTCACTCACTGGGTCTCCGGGTTCTCAGTCCTCCCATCCGGGCACTCTCAAATCACCTCCCAGGATCCACTGAGCCAGCCTACAGCATCTCATCTAATTCTCCACGAAGCTTGGCTAGCTCCCTTTTCAAGTAGGATGGCTTATCCTGCAAGGGGGCACCTTCTAGTCCATTGCCTTTCCCTCTGCAAGCCCTCACTTGTGCCAAGACAGCCCTGCTGCCCCAGAAGCCAGCGAGACCCTGGGTGAGTCACCTCCCTGAGCTGGACCCAAGCTCTGGGCAACTTCACTAGCACCCTACAGAGGGTGAGGGACCTCGGCCTTGGCCTTGGAGCAGCCATCCTCCCCAGATCTCCCAGGTGCCGGCAGGCAGACGCCCCTGTTGAGAGCTTGGTCTGTGCCAGCTGTCCCGTGGGGAGCCCTGGACCCTGCAGCTTTGCTGCTTTGGCAAGAATAGTTTTTAATAAAAAAAATGTTTTGACAAATAATCCTTACAGGAAGTGGATGTCACCCTGATTCTGTAGAAAGGGGTCAGCATGGAAGTGGTATGAGACTTAGTGTTTTAATTACAGCAATACCCTCAGCTCTGTCCCCAGCCCCAGAACCTCCCACTGTCCCCATGGCTGGGGTGAAGAGCTGTGTCCTGAAGAGTTGTCTGTGTCCTAAAGCTCTCCGTCAGGGAGGAAGGCCAGGCTTTGACCATAGGATGAGAGAGAGGGTCTTATGCAGCAGGGACTGGGCCAAACATTTTCATAGATTATATAATCGGGGTGTCATTCCCACTTTGCAGATGTGAACACTGAGACTAACAGGGTCACGTGGCCGAGATATGAATCCAGCTCTGCAGATCCCAAAGATTGAGCTCTCCCTGTGAAAGTGACCTACAGCGGGCCCCTCTTCTAAGCCACAAAAGTCTACAGTCAAATCCACTTTGTTCCCTGCTCTTCCTGACTTGGTCACCAGGATGGAGCACTCCGTAACCCCATACTTTCTTATTAAATAAAAAAAGACACCTGGGTGTAAACTGCTCTCAGTTGGCTTAGAAGCCTCCCCTTCCCCACGGGGGACAGTGCTGTTCTGCCATTTTGGTCTTCTTATCTGATCTGGAATCTACTAGAAAAAGCTGGGGAGCAGCAGGCGGTCCGCACACCTTCAATGCTGCTGATGGGGTGGGAGGCGTGATGGGAATGACAGCCAGGCAGATGGCTGCTGTCAGGGGCTAATGGTGCCCCCAAAGTCCACTTCCAGGGCTCCAGCACAGGACTGTATCTGAAGACAGTCCCCAGAGGGGTCACCAAGTTACAAAGAGGTCATCGCGACCTTCCTCATCCTGCCTGGCGGTCGCCCTTATGACAAGAGGAAATGTAGCTCAGATGCGCGTGGCGGGAGGGCCACGTGGGGACACGGGCAAGAGGAGCCCATCTCAAGCTGAAGGGAACCCATCAACAACTCAGATCTGCAGCCTCCAGGGCAGAGAAAAACTGGATGTCTGTCATGGAGGACACTCAGTCCGGAGTGGGCTGTGTCTTTGCTTCCTCTCTGCAGCCCAGCTGCTCCAGGCCCAAGCCGCTTCGGGATTATAAGGAGTGAGGTTTGTAGGCCGGGCTTGGTGCCTATAATCCCAGCACTCGGGAGGCTGAGGCAAGAGGATCTCCTTGAGTTCAAGGCTAGCGTGGGCTACATAGTGAGATTCAGCCTCGAAAAGCAAAACAATAAAGAAGAAGTGAAGTTGGTAAGCTGCATCCACCCAGCCAGGTTTCTGGGACTCAAGAATACATTTTGTGGAGAATCGATGTCTGGGAAGGAAAACGGGCCCCCGTGCTGGCCTTCCTAACCTGTGTGGGCAGAGCAGAGATCTCTGAAGTTCTGCCGGATAATAACAGAGTGCCCCCGACAGCCTCGTAGCAACCTTTAAACGCTGCGGGAAAACCAGTGCAGGGCGAGCCAGACCGGGCTGGGTGGGGGAGGGAAGCAGACGGAGCTGCAAGAGACCAGGAGGGGTGACAACTCTGGAGGGGCCGCCTGGGATTCCTCAAGGAGTGTTGAGCTGAGCAGGCGCGCCACGTTCTTCATCACATCCAATTTCACTCCAGAGCACCCGGTCCCCTCGGTGAACTCACAGGGCGCTGGGCTGATCTGCCGCTCTGGGCTCAGAGGGGAAGGAGAGGGCTGGGAGCCAGGTGGTGGGCTGGGACTCGGCCATCCCGGACATCCTGGGCAGGGCCCGGGCCACCACCGAGAGCCCTGAAGTCACACTTCCTGGCCTGAATGCAAGTCCCGCCACCTGATAGCTGTGTGACTTTGAGAGCATAATAAACCTGTGCCAGCACTCAGTATCCACGCCCA
>PVJO010018917.1:0-35502 GCA_004026905.1 Hystrix cristata | reverse complement strand
CCCGCGCCTCTGTGCCCTTTGTCCACCCAGCGACACAGACAAGCAGTGACCGAGACCAGGTGAAACACACCTGGCCCTTCCGCCGAGTCTGTCAGCGGCTGCTCTCACCTAAAACACAGTATTTACCGTGACTTACCCACGCAGTTTAAATTTGAAGTTTAGAATTCAATGTATAGGAAATAATCTCCACCCGCCTGTCTTTCATAGTAAAAGGTTTTCCGCTGTTCAGGAGGAAGAGCAAGGGAAAGGAACAGGAACTCTCCCTTAATCAAATCCCTCAGGTTTCACTAAGCAAATGTAGGACAGGTTTTGTTTTTTTTTTTTTGTAGTCCTGAGGATTGACCGCAGGGCCTCTGCACTGAGCTACATCCCCAGTCCCTCTTTGATTTTGGAACAGGATCTCGCTAAGACACTAAGCTAGCCAGGCCGGGCTCCACCCTGCGACCCTCCTGCCTCAGGCCCACAGAGTGCGGGGACTCTAGACATGCGCCACTACACCCGGCCGTTACAGCACCTCAGCTGCATCCAGAGGCCACATGGAGTGGCCGGCCTGTCCCATCCGGGATGGGTCAGCACACGGTGCAGTCACAGGCGACGAGGCTGCTCAGTGCATTTCTGACGCGTCCCCTTCCATAATGTACGGCTACCTTTCTTTGTTTTTTAACCAAGAATCAGGTTACTTCACACATTAATTAGTAGCCTGCTCTTTTCACTTAATGATCTCGGCTTTTCTGAGTTAAGAGAATTTCATCCTACCTGAAGCTTCATTCCAGTTTCCCCAACTGCACAGTCTCCTTCACAGCAGCCGTGGGGGGCGGGCCGGCACCAGGCCTGGCCACCAGGTGGCTCCTCCTTCCCGGCCACCCGGCAGTCTCCCTCAGACCCGCCTCTGCCTTCCTTGGCTGTTGGTCGTCAGGGTCTCCCTGCACCGTCCAGGCCGGCCTCGAACTCACTATGTCAAACGCACGCCACGGAGCACACGGAGGAGGAAATCCGAAGTCCCCCTCCTTGCTGCCTTTTCTCCTCTCTCCTGGGATGGGGCAGGGTCCTCAGGGAGGGTCACTGTCCCCAGAGCGCCAGCAGAGCCTCTAAGCACTGCTAACTGGCCCCCAGGGACAAACCACCAAAGGTGGTTTGCTGCCAGCAGGGCTGGGCAGGCGGGGGAGGCTCCTCCTCACCCGGTGCCGGGGCAGCACCGGCATGTGCTCCGCGTCCATCCGCCCCACAGGGCCACCCAGACCGAGATGGGTGCCCTCCTCCACCCCAGCGGCAGGCGGGAGGCAGGAGGCTGGGAGGGCAGCAGGGCAGAGCCATCTGGGACCGATGCGCAAGCCAAGCCAGGTGGCCCACGTGGGTTCAGAGGGGAGGCTGGAGACCACTTTCCTCCATCTCCTGCAGGATGATCTGACACGCGACGCGGCAGCATACCGCACGCGCAGCTTGGTGGTGATGCGTTCCTCTCTCAGGGTTTTCTTCGGGTCATTTATTTCGTTGAAAATTATTTGCCAGGTTGTAGAGACAGTACTTCAGCTCAACATCGCAAGACTAGCCCGCTCCTCGCTCTTCCCATTCTAATTCCTCCATAGTGCTGCTGTTTATGCTGACCTAATAGCACTTCCCTTGTGCTGGGTTCCAAAACCCTCAGGCTATTTTTTAGAACACAAAACAAAAATTTTTCCCATAGAAAAGCTAAAATACGAAAGCAAACAAAATGCAGGAAGGGTTCTCTGGTTCCCACGCCCATCCACAGAAGCTCACTGAGATGCCGGGCAGCACAGGACCCGGCTGCAGCCATTGCCGCCCTTACGGTTGGGTCTTGGGTCTGACGTGCCTCTGGAAGGGTCGTGGGTCCAGGGCTTGGTCCTCGCGGCCATGACATGTGGAGGGGCTTTCAGAAAGTGATCAGGTGGGCTGACTCGGCCACGCGTGAATCCATTCAGTGTTTCATAATTTCATCAGTCCACGTTTGTAATCCACAGTGAGTCCCTTCATGGTGGGGAGTTGGTCCATGCACATATCGCATCTTAATCTTTTATTCCCCTTTCTCTCCCTCCTGCCCCTCCTCCTCCATTCCTAGATCGCCTTCCCATCTCCAAAAACCCTCCCTGCTTCCTATTATCTACTTTTTATTTTGGTCTTTCATTTATTTATACTTGAAGTTTGTGTTCTGATTCATTGCACTTAGCATTATGGTCTCAAGGTGCATCCATGTGCCTCCAAATGACTCAAGTTTATCCTTCTTTCTGGCAGTGCAGTATTCCACAGTGTGTAAATACCACTCAGCTACTGGTGGACACAGGCCCCTTCCAGGATTTAGCTATTATTTGCTGTGCTGCTATAAACAAGGATGTCCATGGATTTCTGTAATATGACGTCTTTAGCTCCCTCAGGAAGATGCCTATTGGAGGTGCAGCTGGCAGATATCTAATCTGATGGCTACTAGAGACAGTGGCACTGGGGGTGGGGCCCAGGGCCAGTCTGTGATGCTGGCTCTTATCTCTCATCTCTTCCCCTCTGGCTCCCTTGCCCTCTCTCCGTCTCCTGTCCCCTCCTGTGCGCCACACCACCAACAGCTCTCCTCCTCCACCAGGCCCCTCTGCAATGTTGCCCTGCCTCAGAGCCGGCCAACCTTGGACTGAAACGTGAGCCGGGACAAACCTCTTCCTTTAAATTGAGGGTTCTTAGTGTTCATTCACTTTTATTTATTTATTTTGGTTTTTTGAGACAGGGTCTTGCATCCAGGATGGCCTTGGACTCACAGTGCTCCTCCTGCCTCAGCCTCCCCAGTGCTGGGATTATAGGTGTGTGCCGCCATGCTCGGCTCTGATCCTATTCTACCAAATCAGAATCCATGTTTGTGGAATACTCACTTGTGCATGCTCTCCACTCCTACGACAATCATGATGCAGTAGGAAATCCCACTTTGTACAAGAAAATGTAAGGCATACCTACAAAAAGCAGAAGCATTGTTAGAAGTCATGGACATCAAATTCAAATAATTCAGGCTAAAAAGTACTTAAGTGCAACCTAGAATATTTCCAGATATAAAATAACAAATAGGAAAAAAAAAAAAAAGAAATAGGAAGAGCCAAGTATGGTGACACATCCCTGCCATCCCAGTACATGGATGGCTGAGGCAGGAAGATCTCTGCAAATTCAAGGTCAGCCTGAACTACACAGCAAGATGCTGTCTCAAAAAAACAAAAAAACAGGAATTAAAATCCTAAAGCCTAAATAAAAATCTGGGAATGCCCTAGAGAGGGAGTCCCAGACACAGGCCCTAGGAGGGCTGGGAAAATAAAGTCAGCCCCTAAGAGCTATGCGCAGTGCCCCAGCATTCCCCGTTGGCCTAGCAACGGAAGGCACATGGGGTTTGTGGCTCAAGGATTACAGCTTCTTCCTAACTCAAAGCACAAGGACGAGACAAAGGCGTGACAAACAACAGATTTCACCAGAGTCCTGACGGAGCGTGTGACTTTCCCAGACTAACTTCTGCAGCTCCAGTTTCGTGCCTGCTTTTATCTTCTCAGTGATATTACTCACAAAACAACATAAAGGACGAAGTATTTTAACTTACTGAAAAAGAAAGGAAGGCTGCACCCAAATCTGTTCTCAAATGAAATGGACTTCCTCCTTAAACCTAGCCGTCAGTTAACTTGCTGCAACGCATCTCCAGGACATTCTTGGCTTACATGACCTGGATTTTCTAATGTCCTAATGCAGAAACCAACCAGCAATGAGAGAACTCACTTACATGTTCATCTTACCAAATTCAGGCCACACATGACCAGGATCTCTGGGGTTAAAATCGATCTAAACTACCCCCCTGAGATGATCCATCTCTCGCTCTTTCTCTCCTCTCTCAATTTTCTTTGCACTCTTGTGGCCTAAAATTTTATGATAAAATCATTGTGCACACTGTAAAGTATTCATAAGGAACTCAACCTACCATTAAAATTACTTTTTAACATAATCATCACGGAAAAACAGGCACCTCCGATGGGGAAAAATTACCTTTTTTTTCAATAGATCTATTATAAATAAGCAGTCAGCTGCAGGGTGAGAAAAGAGGGAATAACTTTCCCCTCGGGGCAGGGCAGCCTGCCCACTGCCTCACACAGACTCAGGAAGACTCCAGGGCAGCAGCGCCGCTACAGACAGAGGTCAGGGCGGCAGAGAAGCTGCACACTACGGAAGCAGAAGGGAGCTTAAAAAAAAACTGAAGCCATGGAAGAAAAAAATGGAAACAAATCTTTTGTTAATAGGGAGGGAGGAGGGGGTGAGGGGAGGGGAACGGGAAAAAAAGAAGCAACGAGGTATATCATGTACAGGTACAAATCCCCAATGATGAATGTTATCAATGTGTACATCGAAAATGTACCATTAAAATAAAATTTAAAATAAAAATTGAAGCCAGGTGTGGTGGTGCAGGCCTGTAATCCCAACACTCGGGAGGCTGAAGCAGGAGGATCGCCTAGAGTTCAAAGTCCCTCTGGACTACACAGTGAGTTCAAGGTCAGCCTGAACTACACAGCAAGATCCTGTCCCAAAAAAAAAGAAAAAATCTGATGAAAATATACACTTCTCAAAATTAATTTTCTACTTCCAATTTATTGCCAACACTAAAAATTCACTACAGACTTCAGGTGAATTTTGAAGGGAATTGGTAGATACTTTTAAAGGCTCTTAAAACTGAGAGTAAAGCCAAGCTGTACAGTGACACATGCCTCTAATCCCAGAACTCTGGAGGCTGAGGCAGGAGGATCACTGCCAAGTTCACAACCAATCTGGGCTATATAGTGAGTTCAAGCCCAGACTGAACTACATAGCAAGACTCTGTCTCAAAACATAAAAACAAAATTAAAATAAAATACAGAGTGGAACTCATGAAAGGTATTTATTTTAAAAAAGAAAAAAGAAGTTTAGCACTCAGGGACTTTTTCTTTTTCCCTTTCTATGAGTAAATGCCCCAGGGATGGGGACACACGATGACTCTGACGCTAACGTGTTTCTCCCCCTTCACCAGGGTGCCTTGGAATGACCAGTGCCCCTGCTGCTGGTTTCATGGCGCAGACACCAGTGGCAGCAGGCCTGGCGATCCTGCAGGTGTGGGTGACACCTGGCCACTGTCCGCTGGACAGCACTGCCACAGGGAGCCCCGAGCTTATCACCACAGCCTGGCCTGCGCTCTCTGCTTCACCGGGCTCCTCCACAGGCACCCAGCTGCCCCACTGGGCCGCAGCGCCGGCCCCAGCCGCCAACCGCAGCTGCTGGTAAAAAGGGCGCCAGGAAACTAGAAGAGCCACTTCAGGCTTTGCAGGCCAGGGGCCACACAGGAGACACACTGCCTGGCGGCTCTGGCGCAGTAAGCACCCAACTATTACTACCAGTAAAGTAAAAGCTGGAGACAGGAAGTATCTGCGGCCTCCCCACTTAGCACTCCCTGGCTGCTCCCTTGAGGGGCGGACAAGGTGCAAGGCGGACTGTGATCATTCAAGCCGCTAAAGCACTCTGAAAATAAAACAGTGCTCTATCCCCTAACTTCCATTTACCTTGAATCTGAATCACAATAAAGACAGGTATGAAATTAATTTTTAGCAAAAGACAGCACAGGCTAAATTCTCTCCGATTTTCACCCCTCTTGAACATTTCTTTTGGTCAGCGCGGGGGATCGAACCCAGGGCCTCGTGCGCACTCGGGAGGCACCGTGCCACTGAGGGTAGCCCAGCAACGGGCGTCTGCAGCGGGAAACCCTGCACGGGACACAGAAGGACACCCAGCTACAGAGGGACAAGAAGCAGCAGGCTGCCTCGATGCTCTGCGACAGACACTAGCGGTGAGGTGGGATGAAGACAGACCTCCAGGCTGGATCCCGGAAAGGATGCCTGACCCAGCACCCCGAGCACCCAGGCAGAGCAGGCACGCAGGTTAGAGATGCTCATCCGCCCGCGGAGGTCTATGCAGATACTCCCGAGCCTGGAAAACTCAAAACTGGAAACACTTGTGGTCCCAACACTCTCGGGCCTGCACTGTTTGTCTTTCGGTTTGTCTGACTGGCTCTACCGTGTGAGGAATAAAGGGAAGTCGGCAGGGGTCAAATAATGCGGCTCCAGGCACTGAGCTGCCAGATGAGGGCGCCAGGCCTAACCCAGGTCTGTCTGGCCTCGAAGTCTAAGCTCTGTTTCATTACCCTACAATGTTAGGAAGATATTTAAATAAGTAAGTTATAATTCTCAGTTAAAAGAAGCTTGCAGGGGATACGTTAAAAGAAAGTTGAAAGCAAGTAGAAATAGGTAAAATCTGGCAAGCACGGTGGCACAGGCCTGCAATCTCAGACCTTGGGAGGCTGAGGCAGGAGGATCACCACAAATTCGAAGCCAGCCTGGGATACACCGTGAGTTCAAAGCCAGCCTCAATTACAGAGCAAGACCGTGTCTCAAAAGGCAAAAAGCCAAGAAATGCTGGTGTATTTCTGGACAGTGGCTCCGTGGGACGGCGCTTGCCTAGCATGCAGGAGGCCCCAGGTTTGATCCCCAGCTCCGAAGAAAGGAACAGCATGTGTCCCAGCCCTCCTCAGAGTCCGCACAACACCCTGGAAGGAACACGGCAGTGCTACCAGAGCCCACAGGCCGGCCACCCTCCAACTGAAGCCGCCAGAGGGGCGGAGCAGAGTGCTGGGACCTTGAGTCCTGCGGCAGCCAGCTCCCCTGTGCCACCAGGGCCTGCAGCAAGGGCCCTGCGCCGGCTGCCCTGGGACCGGGCTAGAAGGGGCACTGCCTCCACCTGCTGCTGCCAGCTCAGCAGGAAGGGTCCCGCTGGGCCCCCAGGGCCACACTTCCTGGTGTGGCGATCTTCTCCCACCAAGAATACACAGAAGCCCTTTTTGGCTAATGGCAGAATCTAAAAAATGATAAAAGACTTCTATCCATGGGCTTTGCCAGACTCTTAAAAGCTACTTGCACAGGAAAAAATAAACAAAAAAACCAAAAACCAAAAACAAAACAAGCAAACAAACATCGACCACCCAAAAACCCCATTTAAAATAAAATCTTTTATGTCTTAGCCATCAAGATTGGCAACACAGGTGAAAAGCAATACTCAGGACAGGATAAAATGTCTTCACCTATGCTTCTTTTGTCTGTCCTTCTCATGAATTACAAATAAATTCCCCTCTAGATCCTGAGGGAAGGAGAAGTGGAAGGAATGAAGATGTGCCACATGCACGGACCGGATCCCCACGATGAGGGTGACCAGCACGTACCACAAACACGGGCTGATGATGACAAGTGCTGATAATAAATCAATGAGTCACCTTTAAGTCCAAACTAAAGACAGCCTCTTTCCCATACTGCTTTGGTTTTAAAAATAAGTATTTCAGAAGTTGGCCTTGAGTAACAAGTATATTGAAGAACAAAACCCTACATAATATATCTTTCTACACACGCAATTCTCAAGTATATCCAAATAAGTCTTCATTTAAACATGACCAAAATAATTACTTACCATCCAAAGCAAAAAAATGCAAGATAAAGGCCCAAAAGGGTAGCAACTATATGTCTTATAAAAGAACTAGTTTTGCTTGAATGTAGATAAGTTCGAAACCAAACGGCGGCTAACAAGGCAAAGAGTTGGCACACTACAAAGTTGACCTGTAAAGACAAATTAAAACTGGGTATTAGCAACAGACTTGAATTTTTTCATTTGATGTTACATTTAAGTTCTCAGGACACACACACACATACATACACACACCACCACAGTTACACAAAATTAAGATCTTTCAGTTTAAAAACAAAGCACAACAGTAACAGTAACCAATGAGCTTCAAGCTCAAAGCGACGGGTCAGTGCTGGGTCCGCACCGTGCGGCCAGCGACAGGTGTCCCAGGAAGAGAGGTGCGCACGCGGGCGGCCAGCGAGAGCCCAGAGGACGCTGGCGGCACACGCGCAAACGGAAAACACCAGACACCTGTGGGCTATGGGACAGGGAACCTGTCCGAAGACAGAGGTGGTGCTGCGACTGAACAAACGGCACCTCCATCTAAAGACGCGACGGCTCACACTGTAGGGAGGGACTCGACTGGACACCGTGAGCACTAAGGCACCGCTGCACTCGGAGACTCGGGGAGCCAAATGGCTTTCAGACAGGTCCCAGCCATTACAAGAAGTACTGCAAAAATATCTCACCAAAAACAAATACACTGGAAAAATCGGTATTCTCGGTATTAGTAAAGACACACATTTGCATAGCTTCTCATAGTTTAGAAATTTTCAAAGACCTCAATTCCTGCTTTCAAAGGTCTATGACTTTAACACAAAATTTAGACCAGCTGTGATGGGTAAGACATAGAAAATCTAAAAATGGTGAGTCTCAGGGGCAATTTGTTCTGCCTCTCTTACTGTTTTTATTTGCCCAGGGTAATCTTACGATCTAACAATAACCATCACCAAAACCATGCAGGAGAAAATTCCATCAAGATCCGAGCTTGCCTTTCTAGAAGAACAGTACAGGGTGCTCCAGGAACACCGCAGGACAGGCCCAGGTGGGCCGGTGTCACAAAGCAGGTGACCAGTGACCTGAGGCTGAACTGAGGGGCGGCCCCGCCCAGCCTCGCCACCTCTCTGCCCCATACTTGGACAGCCACAGACTCTCCATAACCAACACCGTCATCTCTCAGATCGAGAAACAAGACCAAGCTGGGGATTTGGCTTAGAGGTAGAGAGCTCACCTGGCAAGCGCAAGACCCTGAGCTTGATCCGGCACCTCCCCAAAACACAAGAAATGAGACCAAGCTTCACTCCAGAACCTTCATCAGAACCTCTGGTACCCAAATAAGTCTATATTACAATAAAAAAAAAAAAGGAGCCCTTCAGCATTGTTGGTAGGAATGTAAACTACCATATTTCCCTGAAAATAAGACCTAGCATAATTTTTCAGGATGCTCATACTGTAAGCTCCACCATAAGCCCCAGTTAAGATCATCAGTATTTAGCATGTCTGTTGAATCACAGGATGGATGCACTGAATTATAAATACTGATATATAGTTAAATAATATTTAAACAATAAGTTATAATTAAATACTTGTAAATACTCACATGGGGGGCTGAGAATTTAGCTCAATGCTTAGAGTACTTGCCTTACAAGCACAAGGTCCTGAGTTCGATCCCCAGCACACACACACACACACACACACACACACACACACACACACAAATACCCATGTGGACGCCTTTGGACGAGAGGTAAACGCCTGTGTAAACCGATGAACTCGAGACACACTGCCAAATGACCAACAGGGGTATGGACATGACGCATGAGTAACACGCATGCTTGCTAACCAGTGGACATGCCTGTGTCTAACATGAATCTTCCTAACTCAGTATGTTGTGTGTGGTAATGGATGTACTTAATGCATTTATGTGAAATAAAGAAACATTCCCTGAATTTTGGTGCCTGCAACTTTTCATCACTTTCATGTAGACCATCATTCCTTACTGTCATCATTTTTGCTGCCACTTCTGTCTCCTAAGTCTTTGTTAACACGTGATTTCATGGAAACTCACTGAAGCCAGCCTGCAAGAGGCCGTGACCTGGCTGAAGAATTCATGGGATGAAATCCCTGACAGCTGCCATGCTGAAGTGCTATGCGCAAGCTGCATGGACAGGAAGCGCCCTGGCAGCCCCGGGAATGTCGCGGCCAAGTTTCTGAAAAGCGCACCATGGGAGGTGTGTAACATCCACGTTTATTTTTTAGAAGCATTTCTATTGATAAATTATTAATTTTGATTTTATGAGTTTTATTATATTAAACAATATGTACTTAACAGGAAAACATCAATAAAATAAAATACTAAATTTTTAATGTATGTTTGGAACATCAGTATTTTCCACACCAACCGTTTGCCTGCTTACAAAATTAAAAAATAACAGCAGAAACAAATTTCTATGTGAATTACAATGAAAATACGAACAAAACTTTACCACAGAAATGTAGACTGGTCCAGCCACTGTGGAAATCAATATGAAGATTCCTTAAAAAATTACAACTGGAGGTTCCATTTGACCCAGCTATTCCCTTACTGGGGATCTTCCCAGAAGAATTAAAATCGTCATACCACAGGGATGTATGCACAACCATGTTCATACCAACACAGTTTGTAATAGCTACATCTTGGAAACAACCTAAATGCCCAACAATCAATGAATGGCTTAAAGAAAATGTGTTTTTTCTACACAATGGAGTACTACATTGCCATTAAAAAGGATAAACTAGAGTCATTTGTATGTAAATGGATGTTCCTTGAGAACATACTTTTAAGTGAAGTAAATCAGACACTCATGAGTACACATCAAATTGATTCTCTGATATGAGAAACCATAACTGTAAATAAGGACAAACAGGTGTACTAGATATTATATGAAAGGAAGATAATATACAAAGGAGAGGAGTACTAGAAAGAAAGAAAAGCAGAAAGGCAACAAAGGACAGAAAAGGGAAAGGGAAAATATGGAAAATTATGAATAAACCTGCTCTAATTAGGGAGGGAGGGAACAGAGGGGAGGGGCGGGGAAGAGGGGGGAGAACCAACATGCATCATGTACAGGTACAAAATAAATGTGATGAATTTGACCGTGATATGTAAAATGTACCAATACATGTTCCTGGTTTAAAATCAAAAAGAAGAAATAATCTTTGCTTTAATGAGCACACCTAAGGCAGTCTGCACGCATAACAACATGTTCCATGCGCACGTCTCGCTCACACTCAGCATGCGTGCGTACTTTCCTTTCTTGGGTTCTAGACTGTTCTGATCACCTCTCTTGTCTCCCTTTTGTCAGGAGCTTCCTACTACATTGTACAATGTGCACTTAGGAACATTAAATATCAATAAAATATCAAATACATACTGAATGCTTAGAATGAACATCAACATTTTCTACATCAACAGTTTCTTTGCTTACTAAAGCTACAAAACAGCAGCAGAAATAAATTCCCACGTGAACTACAGTGAAAATACAAATAAAACTCTACCACAGACATAATCTTTGCTTCAGTGATCACACCTAAGGCAGCTTTCACACGAGACCAGCGTGTTCCACACACAAGTGTCGCTTACACCAACAGCACACGTGTTCTGTCTCCCTGTCTCCCTGACATGTTGCCGGACGGTCTTCTGCTGTCTCACCTGTCTGCTCACTGGTCTGCTTCAGAATCCTTCTGTGAGTTCTTTGGGCACATACACACAGTCCTGGGCCCAATCCTCTAAGAGAATTTCTCTATCATACTTTGTGCTTGTTATTTTCTTTGTACACTGTGAAACTATGCCGGACACGTCTAGGATCGAGTAAGACACAGCCGCTGGTCAATGGTTTGTGTTTCGAATGACATCACAGTTGCTGCGTAACTTGTCAACATCTACTCCGCTTTGTTTTGTTGTAAAATGTGACCATTTCTGGTATTATTTGTGTTGAGGATTCACTATCAATCTTTGTTTTGAGACAGGGTCTCACTGCATAGTCCAGGCTAGCCTTGAACTCACTATGTAGCACGGGATGAACTTGAACTCACAGGATCCTCCTGCCTCAGCCTCCTGAGTGCTGGGACTACTACAGGTATGCGCCACCACACCACATTTCACTATCGTCACTTACCATCACGGTGTAATGTTGACATCGTCAAAGCTTTGGTTTTTTTCACCATACAGGAAGTGAATGTTATGTTTTTCTAAAATCCGAAGATTGTACTATACATTTCTCTTGCGAACTCGCAACACTTTTCCAGGAATCTCTGCTTTGTTCTTGTGCTGGCCAACCTGTGTTCTCTTAACAAATGTAACATCACGGGTAACTAGTAAACCAACTGTCAAATGTGGCATTTTGGTTACTTTTTGAAATAGGTGCAACAAGTCTGTTCACAACGTCATACGGTTTATTACTACACAAATAAAGACCTGTTGGCTGAGTTTCAGGATAAATTTCTAAACTCAACGTGTAAAATGCCTTTGCGTCTGCCGGTGCATATACTTTTATATCATATTTGGAAGGTTTATGTGGCATATGTTGCTGAAAGAACGCTTCAACAACCACGAAATGATGCAAGTTGTTCGTCAACCATCCTGTATTCAGACAGTGTATAATTTGCTTGACAGTTTGAAACAAAGCTTTAAAAAAATGAGCCAAATTGCTGAATTTTTCTCTTCCTTGGTGGGTCTTTTTGTCATCAAAAATACAGGCAATTTTGAAGGAAACCAAATCTCCTGAGTGTCATTATTGTTCTAAAAATCTCAATGTCACATCTGTCATGTCCCCCTAAGACCTTTGGATTCTGAGGCCTAGAATGATAAAGTCCTGCTGTGAAGGCTTTTAGTTCAGATAATAAGCTGTCATGATAAATACATTTTTGAGCATCACTACTGATGCATACAGAACGTTTTACTTGTATTTCATTTTTAGTGTTTTTCAAGATATCTTGTAGCATATCGCCTGTTACAAACCATTTCCAATACTGACTCACACTGTTGGTATTCTGTCCAATAGGTTTCACCTCTGGCAAGAACCTAGTAACATTTTCCAACCTAGTTCTAATGTTGGATTATTCAGGTATACACAAACATCCTGCAGCATTTTGACTAATCAAATATTTATTTATATTACTGTTTTCTTCCTCATCCGAATCAAGGTCTTCATTCTGTACTTCTTTATCTGTCATATCTTGCTAATTTCTTTGGCTCATATGATCCAAGTCATTACTGATAGCCAAGTCACCTGATGATTCACTTTCAACCTCCTGCCAAAGTTGGAAAAGTGGATTTTCATGTGACATTGTACTGAATTGGGCTAATTCTACAAGAAAGATCTAAAGAAAACATTTAATAAAAAAAATTATAAATACACAAAATGTAACACAACTCATAATGTGAGTAAAATACATCCATCCACATTTGGACATACATGCATCCTCCTTGCCTTGTCTTCCGAGTGGGTGAATGCAGATCGCTTCCTGTTCCCCCCAGAGCAGCTAGTGAGACGCACAGCCACCGCTATACTGAAGTACATATTTGCATTAGAAAAGTGCGGTAAGGGCATCAGTGACCCTGAATGAGGAGCCCTATTGCTGACCACGAGCAAGTAGGGCCAACAGTTCTGCAGGAAATGGAGTCACGAGAAATTCAGGCCAGAATTTGGGTCTAGAGAGTTAGGACACTGTTCCAGAAGATGACATGACCGTATCTGAGTAAATGTAAATTTCTGTACAGGAATAAAAGTAGATTGTTATACACGAATATAGATTGGTATAAGTGGAAAAAAAAAAAAGACAACCCCGGAAAATAAGCCCTCTTGCATCTTTTAGAGTAAAAAGTAATACGATTAGATCTTACTTTTGGGAAAAATGGTATTAAAGTACTTTGAATATATTTGGTGAATAAAATAGTGAACATTCATTTCACTTGTTTCTTTTAATTTTGGACAACACCGGTACATCTCATCCACTCTGCTGCAAAATTTGTCTCTTTATGAAAGAAACACAGAAACTGTCACATGCACCAAGCCAGAGTTTGTTTTCAACCTCTTCGTTGGAACTAGGCCTTCTACTATACACCAATAACTGGCCTGTACTCAATTTAGAGTAATACCACTTAAATTTCAAGACAGCTCAAAACTATTACAAACCTCAACAACTCCAATAAAAGCAGCCTTAGCTGGGTGCAGTGGCACATGCCTGCATCCTGGCACATAGGGAGGCTCAGGTAGGACAATGGCAAATTCAAGTACCATCTAGGCAATTTATCGAGACCCTGTCTCAAAATTTAAAAAAATACATAAACTGAATTAAAAAGGGCTGAGGATGTACCTCAGTGGTAGTCACCTCTGGGTTTGATCCTCCAAAATGCAAAAGATATAAATAAAATTAAAAGCAGCCCACAAATCAGGGCTACATCTACATCTCTACCGATGGAATATAGAACAAGCGCTAAAGCTACTTTCCTGGTAATGTAAACGGACTGTGGATGAACACTCCATTCCCTTCTCCCTCCAGGGGACCAGCCAGGGTCTGCAGACCCCACGCTGAGGAAAGGGGCGAGGCCAAAGGTCAAGGGGCCCTCTAGGCCCCACCCACGCAACACCTTCAGCTTCCCGGGAATGTGCTTCCTTCTGTCTCTGTAAAGGGGGCTGCACAATAATCGCCCAACAGTCAGACTGCTGGGTGCCAGGAGCCTCAGAGCATTTCATTCCTTCTGTTTGAAATGGGGCCTTTTTTTTTAAAACTTCCCTGGGCCAAAACTCATAGGCAGCTCTTAGAAAACAAGAGTCTCAGCAAGCAACAAAGCAACGTCTTCTGCCACAGAAGGACTCCTAAAAAGCCAACCTCAGAGTCACACAGAGATGTTGGGGCCCAAAGGCGAAAGGTAGAACCCACTTGAAAATCCTTATGAAACTGGGCATGGTGGTCCACACCTATCATCCCAGCACTCTGGGAGGCTGAGGCAGGAGGATGGCAAGTTCAAGCCCAGCCTGGGCAATTTAGCAATTTAGCGAGACCCTGGTTTAAAAATAAAAAATGGGCTGGGGGTGTAGCTCAGTGAGAAGGCCCTGGGTTCAATCTCTAGTACTACGAGTAAACAAATAAATCATTACAAGATAGTAAATAAACGTTAAACCCAAACAAGACACTGTCATATAGTTCACCCACAAGATGGTCAAAATTTTATAGTCTGACCACATCAAGTGTGGACTGCAATGCAGAGCACTAGGGTTCTCATTCCTGGCCAACAAACGTTTTAGAGGCCTGCTTGCTGTTTTCCTCCAGGACTACAGGTGACTATCGCCAGGGCAATGACTCCACCACTCAGGGGTGTGACCTGCGGACCGGAAGAAACAGGTACAGGAATGTTCATGCGTCTTCTCCATCACAGGCAAGCGTGGCAGGGAAGACCACTAACGGGAAATGGCCATGCACACTGTGATCCATTCCTACAACAGGAAATCTCACAACCACAAAAACCAAAGGACAGCGCGTTGCGCTCACAAAACACAAAACAAAAAAATTCATGCATCTCTTAATCCACTCACAAGAATACAAGCAACATCAAAAGTCCCCAAAGTAAGCAATAAACCGTGGTGGCTGGAGATGCCAGCATAAGAGATCAAACCAGGAAGACAAGAAATGAAAGTGATTATCACAGAAGCCCCAGAAGTGACTATCTACAAAGGCAGGCGACAGGCTGCAACAGGGAGACATGGGGCACTTTTGTGGGCTGGGAATGTTTTACGTTCGGCCAGGGTGCTTACGGCAATAAAGACTGTTTTTAAACCTTTACGTATCAGTTACGGTTAACAGGAGGCGCTGTGATAAAAAGATCCCCTGCCTCAGGCCACCTGAAGGGGTCTTCTAAAGAAACGGCCCTATTTGTGTCTTCTAAGATACAAAATAAGCCTCGTCATGGGCCCAGCAGATAATTCCCCAAACTTAAAGGCCAATAATCCTCTTTCCCACCATAAGCCACTCCAACTGATGAAGTTCTACTGGTGGACGCTATTTCCAGACACCCCTCAACCCTGTCCAGTGCATTCGGACACCAGCACGGCACTAAAAAGGAAGAAAAAAAGAAAGAAAAACGGGGAAGTCTTCGCTTTTGATGCAGCAATTTCTCAATTCAAGATATCCATCCAGAGTTTTCTCAAAATTCCCATTACCTCCTCTACTAACTGCATTTTAGAAACAGCACTACTTAGAAACTTCTTACTTGCTCAAAATGTTAAAAGCCACTAAAAAGCTTCCAAATAAAAAATTCTAAGAAAGTATAAATTGTAAAGAAAGACCGAATGAAGCAGCAGTTTATTTTAATGAAACACTTTCTTGAGGTACAGGGTAAGAGTTTGGTGCTCACTTCAAATGCACCCTGTTACAGAAAGCTGGGAAATACAATGTCCAGCATGGTCCCAACAAGTAATGGGCTTTCAATGACTGAAGGAAAGCCAAGAATTACACAGTATCTCATCAGCCCTGCTATCAAAATGACCCGCCATAAACTCCTCTTCTTCATTATAAAACTTACCGAGTTCTGAGTTTGAGGCCAGCCAGGGCTACATAATTAGAACTTAGGTCAGAAGAAAAATTAAACTTTATCTGTTGTTTTGTTTTTGTTTTGTCCCAGGGATTGAACTCAGGCCCTTGCACTTGCTAGCCAAGCACTCTCACCACTGAGCTAAACCCCCAGCCTAAACTTTAATAAATTGTTTAAAACTACGTGATTACCAAAATGAGGACTCTGCTGGGGATTTAGCTCAGTGGTGAGAGTGCTTGGCTCACAAGCACAAGGCCCTGAGTTTGATTCCAGCACCAAAAAAAAAAAAAAAAAAAAGACTGACCCCAAATGAAGACTCTGATATAAAAATGACTCTTGGTTGAGTGTCTTAAAAAAGCAACATTTCTCTCATCCTGAAGCCTTCCATCTGGGCAAGGCGCGACAGGGCCCGCTCCTGGGTGCCCAGACTGGGTCGGCAGGGGCTAGAATCATCTCTAGGCTGTCACTCACACGTCGACAGGCGGAGACGGCTGAGACCTTAGCCGGGGCTGTGAGACCCGACACCCACATGTGGGCTCCCTGTGGGCTCTGGGCTTCCTCACAAGTTGGGGGGTTCCCAGGTCGGGCATTCTGAGAACAAGAGACACAGAAACACAGCCACACTTAGATGAAGGTTGTATCCTTTTATTTTTATATTGTTTCTGGTTTTTTGAGATAAGGTCTCACAATGCAGTTCAGGGTGGCCTAGAACTGACTACATAGCTCAACCTGGCCTTTATGGAGATCCTCCTGCTTCAGCCTCCCGAGGAAAGTGGTTTCCACATAATGACCTGGCCTCAGAGAGGACCTGGCATCACTTCCACAACTGTTCAGTTTCCTGGAGCAATTGCAACCTGTCCAGGTTCAAGGCTGCTGCTCAATGACTAAGTCACAGACGTCAGTATTAGAGCTCATTATCGGGTTAAAAAGGAGCAGCAAAGCAGGAGAAATTAACAGTGGGGAGACGCGGCGGAGCCCTCTGCGGACAGCTCCTTTCTGCCGAGTGCGGATGGAGTGCAACTCTGTCCACACCCGATGCAGTGCAGAAGACCGAGTTCCAGTGGGGGGCCGCACCCGAGGACAGTTCTGCACTCGGAGGACCGTGCTGGGGAACCAGGTCGGGGGTCAGTGGGGGTGCCGCTGCTGCCCTTTGTCAGGGGACCACGTTAGCTGCCCTGGCCTGGCTCAGCCCCCTCCGGGTGACTCCTGGGCCATGCAGAGCTGCAGGTCTTCTGAGTCCAGGATGAGTACTTACGTGTCTGAAACACCAAGTTTTATTTATTACTCAAACTGATGTCGATTCATCCGGGTGGGCGGGGCTGGGGGCGTGGGCAGAGTGTGATCCTGGGATCTGGGGCCAACCTCACCTGCGGCTCCGTGACTGTGCAAACTTACTCGCTCTGCGGATCCTTGTGCCCTGGTCTACGACCTGGTGAATTGTGGGTGAATCTACGCCAAGAGCAAGTACACAGTGGCAACCGCTTGTGTCTTTGGTTCCCCGTTCATCCTGGGACGGCGTTGTGTGGGCCTTGTTACACATGGCACACTGGCATCCTGCTCTCCCACGTGCCTGTCTCTCACCGGCAAGTGTTCAGAGCTGGGACCGGACGCCACAAGGCCTGGCTGTCACGCGACATTGTGTGCACACTGACAGTCGTCATGTCAAAAGCAAACACAAACATATAATGGAAAGCGTGCTGGGTTTCTGACTTAGCACATAATAACAGCCTCACTTCTTTAGAGTTTTGTGTTGTTTTTATAAATTACTTATTCCAAGACGCAGTGCAGCACCTTTAAAAGCTGATAATGAAGCTAAGCATGGTGGTGCATGCCTATAATCTCAACCCTCAGGAGGCTGAGCCAGGAGATCGCTTTAGGAAGTTCATGGCCAGCCTGGGCTACATAGTGAGAGCTTGTCTCAAAAAACAACACAAAACGAAAGAAACAACAAAACAAAACAAAACCTGATAATGTTAGCAGGCACACAGAAAAGGATATTGTTGCCTTTTTTTAAAAAGTAGTGTGGGGAGCATAAGATTTTAATGGTCATTGTTTTTATTTCGGGAGAAAATAAACTTCCAAAGAATTAATTTTAGGAAGGGGCTGGGGATTTAGTTCAGTAGTTAGAGTGCTTGCCTAGCAAGCACAATGCCCTGAGTTCGAGCCCCCGGCACAAAAAAAAAAAAAAAAGAAAGAAAGAAAGAAAGAAAAGAATTAATTTTAGGCAAAGAAACAGACTTTATTTTTGTGGTACCAGGCATTGAACCCAGGGCCTTTGCACTGAGCTACATTCTCCGCCCTTTTTATTTTCTATTGGGTCTAGCTGAGTTGAACCCAGTCTGGATTCAAATTTGCAGCCCTCCTGCCTCAGACTCCCAGAGTGCTGGAATTACTCATAAGCTTATGCCACCACAACCAGTAAAGAAACAGATTCTCAAAACTTTTTTTTCCCCCCCCGAGTAGTTTTCTGTCCTTTAAATTTGCTGTTTTTAAGCCAGGCCTGGTGGCCCATACCTGTAATCCCAGCTCTCAAAAGGCTGGGGCAGGAGGATCACTGAAATTCAAAGCTAGCCTGAATTTCACAGTGAGACTCTGTCTCAAAAATTAAATAAATAAATACATTTTTAAAAAAAATTTCATTTAAATGACAACTTTGGGAAGAATATTATATCCTCTGAGCCAAATTTTTAAAGAAACCAGTAATATTCAGTTACTTCCTACTACTCATATTTGTAAAACTGTTCAGCGTACTAACAAACAAAATAAGCTTTAAAAATTATATTTAATTTTTACTTATTTTCGGCTAACTCATGAAAATAGCCTTTTTCAGCAAAATGCTCTCTTTGCAAATTCTATGTATACCTGAATTAAAAGCAAAAAGGTTAGCTCAGCCATCTCAATTTCAGAAGGGGAAAATAACCCTAAACCCATGCAAAATAAGAAACATGTCCACGCACAGTGGTGTGCGCCTGTAATCTAGCACTCAGGAGGCTGAGGCAGGAGGATCGCCACCAGCCTGGGCTGCACAGTGAGTTCAAGGCCAACCTGGATGGCGAAACCCGTGCTCCCCACCTGGCTGCTGGCTCTGCTGCCTCCCTCCTTTGTTTTACACAAGCTAAAACTCCCTGGCCATACATTTAGCAAATCTGGAGTCAAGGACATAATCAGGAATTCAATACTTGCTCTTTACTTTGTCAACATCCCTGGTTCCAATAAAACACAAAAAGGAGAAAAGTTCAGCGCAAGACTTCTGCCACTACTCTGGTCTCTGTCTTGTCTTTGATGAAATGTCCCAACATCATGTATCTTTAATATCCGAAGGAGGATTCTTTAATCTGCTTGTGTGTTTCCTACCCAACCCTGTATCCCTGTGTGATACAATTGAGTCGATGCCGAAAGCCTTCCTGGGACTTCGTGTCTCCCCGTTAATTCTACACCTTATTTAAAAAAAATCAAGCTTAGATGTCGTTTTTTCAATGGGATCTATGCTGGCCAGGCTGCTGCTGAACGCACAGTTCTTCCCACCTCAGCCTCCCATCTTTGGAAGTAAGTCCACCCCATCCCAAATGCATATCAAAAATGCTAACAAACAAGCCAGGCACAGAGGCACATGCCTATAATCCCAGCCTTCTGGGAGGCTGAGGCAGGAAGATTGCAAGTTTAAGCCCAGCCTGGTAACACAGAGACTTAGGGAGTCTCAGAATAAAAAAATAAAGAAAGGACTGGGGACATAGCTTAGTACAAAGGCACTGGGTTCAACCCCAGGACTGCAAAATAAAATAAATAAAAATAACCAACTACCCAACATGCACCTCAGCAACACCCAGATCCCGCAGTCCAATTCTGATGAGTTCAGCACTAGGGCCACGGGAAAGCTGAAGGTCGATGATTTGAAGCCAAGTTATTATGTAGCTTTAAAATACTACCCAAGCACCAGGGAGAACGTGGAGCCAGCCTGCAGGTCCAGGCTGCCCAGGTACACGGCGGCAGCAGCAGCAGCAGCAAGACAATCGTTCTGTGCTAGGACCCATCCCCACCTCAGGGACACTCTGTGCTGAGGACGCTGCCCAGCCAGCCTCCGTCTTCACCCTGCGGCTCTGCTCTGACACCAAACATCCCTGTCACTTCTACTCTTGGGATGATGCACGGGGAGAGCTGTCGGCAGCGAACACCCAGAACAAAGTACGCTGAGGATCACACTTCCACCCCGAGGCTAGAAGAGTTTGGAGCCAGTTCTGCTGAAAACGCCACAGGGGCTTCTCCAAGCATCCTCTGCTCCCAGCAGCAAGGCTTTCTTTGTCTAATGCCACACTCGTCAAGAGGCCTTCATGATGCAGACCAGTCTGTGCATGCACCAGGGCTGCAAAGACAACGGACACAAGTCCAGCCCTGCACACAGCGGGGGTCAGCGTCCAAGGTTATCTCCAAGACGCGGCCAACTCCTGATGGAAACAACCAGTCAGATAAAACTGAACTTGAAATGTTTCAGGCCAACTTAAGGATGAAATGACTAAAAGACGAAAATAAGAGAGGCACCTTCAGCGCAATGTACGGTGGCCTGGGATTCCAGCACACAGGAGGCTGAGGCAGGAGAGCTGTCACTGTGAGTTCGGGGCCAGCCTGAACCACATAGCAAGACCCTGCCTCGAACAAACAAATGAAAGAAATGCACCCTCAGCTATCACTTGGCAGAGCTCGGTCTTTGGGAGGGCTGCCTGCTCTCCTTCAGTCATAATCTGGTGGCCACGGTGGAAGTCTCACAGCTTAATGCCACAGACCAGCCCACGCTGCAGGGTGGCTCCTGGTGGCGAAAGAGCTAAACTGGCAGATGATGGCTCAAAGAGAACGCCTGAGATTTTCACCAAAGACTGAAATCGTATTTTGATGCTTTAAAAATCCCAATTTCTGACCAAGAAATGGAGAGAGATGACGGGGAGGTAAAGAGAGTTGAGATGTGTTGTGCGCAGCCCCAATCCCCCACGATGCGCGGGATCCTGGTGCGCTGCAGACACGGACTACAGAAATAAAAATTAAAATAACATCTCAATTTCCCACGTCCTCTGAGGAATCAGCCCTGGTGGTACCAGCCAAGCCCTTCCCAGCCATCACAGAGGGAGGGAGTCGGGCTTCGCACCTTGAAGGCCAGCTGCCCCACAACCGGGGGCAGAGGACGGGCGCGGGCACTGGCACCGGCAGCTCCACCCAACCCGTCACCTGTTGGCCAGGCAACAGATAAACAAATTCCCACAGTTTATTGTTAACGCTTATCACTAATTTCAGGCAATTTGGTTTTTTTTTTCCTCCTGTTTTTGGTTTTTTGAGACAGGGTCTTGCTACGTAATCCATGCTGGTCCTGAACTCACTATGTAGCCCAGGCTGGCCTCAAACTCAGGGTGATCCTCCTGCCTCAGCCTCCCAAGTGCTGGGACTACAGGCATGAACCACCACGCTTAGCTAGTCTTGGGCAACTTCCTATATAGAGTTAACTCCTGGAACTTCACTGCAGGTCTGTGCATCTACCTTGAAAGTTAACACTTAAGTGAGATACACTCTATTTAATCACTACTTACTGAGCACGCAGCAGACTAGTGGTTCTGAAACAAATGATTCTGCCAAAGGCGGAGTCCTGTCTCCACGCAGGGCCCGCAGGGCAGGCACCCGGCCTCCCTCCTGTGTGGGTCATACTTTCAAACAGAAAATTAAAGGAGTGAGAAGTTTCATTTGTTTGCATAGCACTGAGCCATTTATTTTAACACATAACTGAACGACTTAAGTATACATAAAAGTATATATTACAGTATGTATTACCTACACCTCTAACCTCCAAACAGTGAGTGTGCCAGGCGTGGCGGTGCACGCTGTCACCCTAGCACTCAGGAGGCTGAGGCAGGAGGATCACCACAAGTCCAAGCCAGCCTGGACCACACAGTAAGCTTAAGGCCAGCCTGAATTGCATAGTGAAACTCTATCTCACAAAACAAAAACATTAAAAACCAGCTAGTCTGGCACAGAAAACCTACAAAGAGTAAAAAAGTTTCTGCGGGATTATGGGTTAAGCTCATTTTGTCTCAGCCCAATACCGCGGCAGGAGCAAGACCAGTTGCCTAGAAGCCTGCGGCCGGCGCCCTCACCCACAGGACGCAGCTCCCTGCCGGGGGCCGAGCGCCAGGCTTGGCCAGGGCCGGACAGGAAGGAGGGCGCAGGGGCACAGGCGGAGTCCCTCTGGGGGCCCCACAGGGACAGCGGCACACTGAACGAGGCTGTGCCATGCAGTCACAGGCTGCTTCCATCCGCATCTCTTGATTCCAAGGTGGACAAAGCCTCGCCCCAGCCAGGGACCCTCCAGCTGTGACGCTCATGTGTCTCCCCAGCTATTCATCCCTCTCGGGATAATCAGTCGGCCTCTAGCTCCCCACATCGTGCTGTCTTCAGCTACCCAGCACCCGTTCGGACCTGACAGAGCCAGGCAGCAAGACTCTCGGGCCGACGTCTGCCCTGTGGTCCCTCGGAAAGTGGCACCTCGCAAGAGGCACAGGCCGGCTGCAGAAGTAGGGCAGCGGGGCGTGGAGACTCCCAGGTCCCCGCCCAGCCCGACTCCTGCCTGGGAAGGACACAGCAGCAGGATCCTGGGCCTGCACCCTCCTAGCTCCTGGGGACCCCTCCGCTCACCTGGCCGATCTCGAGGCACCACAGCGCCAAGACGGACAACACAGACCTGAGATGTTGGCTGAAGCTCAATGCCAGCCACAGCCTGGCCCGCCTGTGTGCACCATCTCCGCCCCAACCTGGGCACAGGCCTCTGCGCGCCCACCTTGCACATGGGAGTAGGACTTCCAGAGGAGCAATGAGGAGTCAGGGCATACAGCAAATGAGTGACGACCAGAACTGGGCCTGTCTGTGTCACTCTGGGGTGGCTTCCGGCACACACGTCAGCTAGGGATGGCCCTACACACAAGAGGCCCCAAGATGCGGCTCCTGCAGAGTCTGAAGCTCAGAGGGAGGGCTGTGCACAGTGAGTGAAACAGCACACGCTGAAGTGCCACCCGAGCAGGTCAGAGTGGGACGGGGCGGGGCCAGGGACCAAACCAGCAGCCGAGGCCCTGGGAGGAAGGGCGAGGACATGCGGGTTCCGCTACCCTTTCTCGAGGCCACAGACCGGGATGCCCCGGCTCAGGCACTGCGGAAACAGGGCAGGCAGTGGGAGTCCGGGGCTCAGGACAGAGGCAGGCAGGAGGCGGTGGCTTTCCCCTCAGTGCTGCACTGAGCCCAGAGATGCCACAGGAGACACGAGGGAGGGCTCTCGGAGGGTTCCCAGACCGGGGCAGGGTGATGCATGCCTGTCATCCCAGAGCTCAGGGAGGCTGAAGCAGGAGGATCCCAAGTTGGATCCAGCCTGCACAACTTGTGAGACTGTCTCCAAATAAAAAAAAAGGGCAGGCGATACAGCTCAGTGTGAAGGCCCTGGGTTCAATCCCCAGTACTGTCAGCAAATAAAATAAATAAATAAATAAATAAACAGGTTCCAAGTTCTCAGCCCACCTCGAATGTGCGCAGCTGAAGCACTACACACACTTGAACTGTATCTGTCCCACTCCTGCACGTATCACACTCACAAGAGGCCCCAAACCAGGAGGCTGGGGACCGAAGAGGAGAGGCCGCATCCTGAAAAGCTCATCGGGAGGCGTGCCACTAGCTGAGCACTGAGCAGGTTTGCTAGGCAGGGGAAGGCACCGAGGCAGAGGAAGACAGAACAGGCTGAGCAGGTGACAGCGCAGGTGCGGCTGCAGTTGCAGGTGAGATGCACACACCAGCTGTGGTGTCCATGCATGGGTGGGGCACCGGGCCGGACCGTGTGCAGACAGCCAGCGCTGTGAAGGGGCGTGAGGCCCGCCGCCGGGCCAGGCTTCTGCCGGGAGCTCAGGGAGAGTGGCCCTGCAGAGCCTGGCGTCAGGCAGCCTGGAAGGATCCTGTGTCTAGACTTGCCACATTCTTCACGTAGGAGGTGTGCAGTCATGCAAGAGAGGGACAGGATTGGGAGGAAAGGTGGACGTCACTCAGCTAGAACACATCCTGCTTCGGGGCCGCACTGCCCACAGCAGGATGCACTGGGAGCTTCATTTTCCTAAACCTCAGGATTATACTGTCACCTGCACCACGATGCTGCGCTGTGCTGCTGGAGTTACATGTCAGGAGTATGATTTAAAAATGGTCAGTGTTCAAGTTTTAAAATTTTACTTCAGTAAAAGACGCACTGCCGTGAATCCCCTCAAAATCCTCCCCTCACTTTGAACACACTCATCCCACCATCCCGGTCACTTCCTGCAGCAGCCCTGGAGGCCTCTTTCCTGAGGGTCTTCAGATGCGCTGTCCTGGCTGCCTCGATGTCCTGGATGGATTCAAAATGTTTCCCTTTCGTGGTCATTTTGACTTTGGGAAAAGCCAGAAGTCACACGGTGCAGGATCTGGTGACTAAGGTCGATGGGGACACAGCATGCTTTTATGAGCTCAACTTCTTGTTGGATGGCACTTGGCAGCAATGTTCACTGTATTTTTTTATCAAAACTGGTAAAAACACCCAGGAAAGAGGCCTCCAGAGCTGCTGCAGGAAGTGGCAAGGATGATGGGATGAGTGTGTCTGATTTTTTTTCTTCTTTTTTTGTTTTTTGTTTTGTTTTGTCTGTATTCTTTTTTTATCTTTTTTTTTTTTATGAGTGTGCTTGAAAAAAGGGGAATATTTTGAAGGGGATTTATGGCAGTGCATCTTTCATTGTAATAAACTTGTTTTAATTTAAACACACACCATATATTTTGATACACATTATACTTTGCTAGGTGCAAACTTTTGGGGGGTGCTGGGGATCGAACTGAGGGCCTTGTGCTTGCCAGGTGAGCGCTCTACCACTGAACTAAATCCCCACCTGCAAGACGCAAACACTTTTAAAAATACCACTTTCTTCTTTTTTCCTGTGGTGCTGGGAATCGAATCCTGGGCTTCGCACGCACCAGGCAAGCACCATGGCACTGAGCTGCACCTGCAGCCCCATCACATTTTTGTGACCTTTACTACCATGAGGAGCCCAGGCTGGGCCTCATGGCGGTGGGCAGCAGGGTACAAGGAGAAACTGTGTCGTAGCGCTGGCTCCCAGGCCCTCACTCAGCAGTCCAAGCAGAAACTGGGCATGCATGTTTCTCAGCCACGCCAAGGGTGGGGCGTTTTTGCTTTTGTTTGAGATTGGGTCTCACTCTGAGGCCCAGGCTGACCCAGAACTCACAGCAATCCTCCTGCCTCAGCCTCCCAAATGCTGGGCTCACAGGTGTCCACCGCCATACCAAACCCCACCATTCTTTTAACATGTGTGTGACAGAGAAAGAGAATCGGAATGTGCACCAGGGGCTGAAACCATGACTGATACTTGTGTCACGAGGTGAGGAAATGAGGATGCTGTCGGCCATCATCATGATCAAGCAGTTCGTGAGAGAACCTCCAATCTGCCCTGCCCTATGCCCCAAAGCATCGCCCACGCTCACAGGAGATGCGGGGGCATCTGGGCAGGTGGGGCGCGGCTGAACTGGTCCCTGCTGGTTTCCCCAACCTGCTCGCATCTTGGCAAACAGTTCTTCATGTCTCCCTTGTTACCTGGTGCAACCTGCCTCCCACTAGAGGGAGCCCTGACCAACACCTGAATGCCAGGCCGACTGGGAAGGCAGCGCCCCAGGGCCCGCGGCAGGCAGGCCTCGCATGCATCCGGAGCTGCAGGAAAGATCTGCATCAAGGGCGCACCGTATCCGGGCAGGGAAGGGTTAGGAGTCTAGCCAGACGTGGTGGCACACACCTGTCACCCAGCACTCGGGAGGCTGAGGCAGGATCGCCACAAGTTCCAGGCCATCCTGGGCTACATAGTGAGACCCTGTCTCAAAGCAAAAAAAAGAAAATTGGTTGATCTGACAGATTTATGTATTCCTTGTTTCACTTCATTACTCCCTTGGAGTCTCAAAAACCTGCCATACCAGCAACAAATAATACATAATTATGTCCACTAATATCTAATACTTGACATCTTCTGGACTACATCTACATAGCTCCTTTCTTTCTTCTTGCAGTCCTGCAGACTGAACCCAGGCCTTTCATCCACACTGAGCTACAGCCTCGGCCCTGTTTTAAATTTTTACTTCGAGACGGGGTCTCACTAAACTACTAAATCGTCCAGGTTCCACCTTGCCATCTTCCTACTTCAGCCTCCCACGTGCCGGGATTACAGGTGTGTGCGACCACACCCAGCCACACATCTACTCCTTTTCCTGGACACAGCTCCTGCTTCATCCAAATCCTTCCTCACAGCCGACTCCCGGGTTTCTTTAATCCTACTTGCCTAGGAAACCC
This sequence comes from Hystrix cristata, assembly GCA_004026905.1. NCBI lineage: Eukaryota > Metazoa > Chordata > Mammalia > Rodentia > Hystricidae > Hystrix > Hystrix cristata. The sequence goes on along the minus strand of PVJO010018917.1, from coordinate 9,052 downwards.
TACCCTGCAACAAAGTTGCCAGGAAAGCAAGGCCCAGAGGGCGGGGAAACATCAGAGGCCGGTCTTTCCTATCAGAAAGCATCATGGAGCCTCACTTGCCTCCAGATTTTATATTTTTATTTAAATTTAAAACCTACGGATCTCAGCTGGGTATGGTGGTACACGGCTGTAATCCCAGCACTCGGAGGTTGAGGCAGGAAGATTACTGAGTTCCAGGCCAGCCTGGTCCACATAGTGAGTTCAAGGCCAGCCTGAGCTACATAGCGAGAACTTGTCGTCCCCCTCCCCCCCAAACAAAGAAAGGAAAAAAATTAGACTTAAGACCTACTGAAGAATAGTATGGCTACCTCAAGGTCACTCTGAAATTCTCAGTAAAGATTAAATCACCCAGCCTCTGCTGGCCAACCCTGCAAGGGACATTCTAATGTCCCCCACACACCAGTGATTTCTACCCTCTCTTAAGCCCATTCAGTCTAGTTTCTTTTTTGAAAAGTTATTTTTATTGCCTTAAAGCCCTTTCTTCCTGACATCAGACAACTCTTTTGTAATTCCCTAAATTTTCAAAACATTGTTAATTAGCACACACCAAATTAACATACTAACAAGTGGTATTTTTTACACTTTTCATTTCCAGATTTGTCTTTTTCCTGTTAAATCACACGATTTGACTACAACCAGTTCTTAGGCTTTCTCCCAACTTGACTCAATTATTTACAAATTATAAAATTTTCTCTTCTGCTTGATTTAAAAATAACAGCTAAGTGACCATTCATCACATTTTACAATATGAGTTTTCATCATTCCATAAGCAGCACCAATAAAAAAGTTGTTTGGAGCATCAAACAAGTAATTTATTATCACCAGGAAAAAGTAAACCTTTGTGTTATTAGCCTCATATTCTTTTTTTTTTTTTTGCCTCATATTCTTAAGACTTGCTTAAAACAGAGGAAGCAACTCAATACTCTACAAATAACCACACAAGTTTGTGACTGTACATGGCCATCCAAATTTAGAGTAGTCACAAGCTGGGCATGGTGGCGCACACCTGTCATCGCAGCACTCTGGAGGCTGAGGCAGGAGGATCACCACCAACTTGAGACCATCGTGGGCTACACAGTGAATTCAAGGCCAGCTTGAGCAACACAGTGAAACCCTGTCTCAAAACAAACAAACAAAAAACCAAATTTAGAGTAGTTCCAAAAAAATGAAAGTTGTCCAAGACACTACATCAAGACCTGTAGCTAGCAAAGCAAGTCAAAGGATTTTTCAATTCGGTCAACTTCTCCTGAGTCTCCTACTTGTTTTAAATACAAAAAAGAACTTTTTCCAGATTGCTGATATGTAAATTAGTTCATTAACATTGAATGGATTTAAAATGATAAACATTATATAAATGTCCAGAAATCAGCATAGTAAAAATATTTCACCAGAGGAGGGAGGCGCAGAGAGATAGCGAAAGTAGGGTAAGAAGGAAACGTAATCTGCTTTCCTACAAAACATGCAAAAGTCTAAGCCTGTGTCTCCCTTGCTTCTCATTATCAAGAAAATTTTTCAACAGATCTCACCCTGCAGCGGCTGCACACTGGCAGCAACCTATTTAAGCAGGAGGTGTAATACATTCAAAGGTCAGACGCTGCTCTGCAGTTTGGAAAACGGTGAGTCCTCCAGGGGCTGAGAAGCCCCAAAATCCTTAAGTCCCGGTCCACTTACTAATAAACAGAGACTCATTTCATAAAATACAGGAATAACTGTTCCTAGTGGGCTTTAGTCTACTCGCACCAAACACGTCGTGCAAGGTGAGTCCTTCAACTATTAACCAAGTTATCCTGAACTATAAGCAAGAAGACAGATTTGCACAGAAGGCACAATTGTTTGACATACTCTTGAGCACCCTCGGGTCTATTTTCTTTAGAACAGTAAAGCACAGCACAGTCGATACGCCACGAGCGCTCCCAGGTCCTTTCCACGACCTGCACTGTAGACACCGAGGACTCCTGCATCCTAAACGAAGCCCTCGAAGACGGCAGAGTCCAGATAAGGCCCGTGACCACCGTGCCCCGCAAAGTGCAAGCGCTCGCACCGCCGGTGCACCTGCGACGAGGCTGAGCCCCACGGCCAGCGTTCATTAATCCCCCACAGCCCGGACCTCCCGCAACCTCACGCAGGACAACGCGCTTGCAAAGTTTCTTTCCTGGTTAACAATGGCGCTGCTTCCCACCCCGGGGCCTCTCCCGGCCAGCCGCGGCCCGCCGGGCGCTCAGACCCGCGGGGCCCGGCCGGCTGCACCCCCGCGCCGGCGGGCCGCGAGCACCGGCGGGCGGAGCGCCCCCGCCCCTCCCCCCGGCCGCGCCGCGTCTCGGGCGCCGCCCGCCCCCCGCCAGCCCCTCGCGGCCGCCGCCCGCGCGCACGCCGGTCCCCGGCCGAGGCCGCCGCGGGACGACGCGGCCCGCGCCCCGCAGCCGGCGCCCGCAGGCCGCCCGCCCCCCGCCGCGGCCCCCGCCCGAGCGCCGCGGCGCCGGCCGCCCACCTGGTCGATGGGCAGCCGCACGGCGTCGCTGAGCGGCTGCAGCAGGGTGGAGCCCGTGGTGCTGGAGCCGGCCATGGCGCTCGCGGCCCGGCGACGCGAGGATGGGGATGCCGCCGCGCGCCCGCCCTGGGCCGCCCGCGGTCGGAGCGCGGCGGGCGGGGGCGGGGCAGGGGGCGGGGCCAGGCTCGCCCCGCCCCGCCCCGCCCCCCGCCGCGACTTCCAGCAGCTTCCAGCGCCCCCTCCCCACCTCGCGCGCCCGCGCGCCAGACAGCGCCACGGCCCAATCGCGGCGCGCCGCCCCGAGACCCGCCGCCAATGGAGGGCGGCCGGCCGCGCCGAGCCCCGCCCCCGCCGAGGACCCGAGCGAGGGGCCGGCGCGAGCAGCCGGGTGGGGACGCGGGCGGCGGCACGGACCGCGGCGCGGCCGGCGGCTCGGGCGGCGACACGCCCCCGCGCCCTGTGTGCCCTCCCGGGCCGGCGCGGCGACGGCGGGCGGCCGAGGGGCGCGGGCGCGCACCGGGCCTTTTGTCCGAGCCGGCGCGGGGAGGCTGTCCGTGCAGGTCCCGCCCCTCGGGTCGGCGCCTGCATCCTTCCAGCGACTCTCCGGGACTCTCCCCCGACTCGGGTTGCGGGTCCACACCGCACGCCCTCAGTGGGGCGGGCGGGCGGGAGGGAGGGTCCCGTCCCGGGCCCATTTGGCAGCCATCTGCCCCAGATTTAGCAGAATGAAACCTTTGGGGCCGGGCGCGCCACGGTCCGTGCCGGGCGTTGGGGCCGGGCGTGGTGGGCTGTCATCCCAGCACTCGGGAGGGAGGCTGAGGCAGGAGGATCACTGCGAGTGCGAGGCCAGCCTGGGCTACAGGTTGAGCTCAAAGCCAGCTTGGGCTACGTAGTGAGATCCCCTCTCGAAAAAGGAAACCGTTCGACCATTGAAGAGGAGAAATGCGGGGTTGAGGGAAATACCCAGAGCTCAGCACGGAAGGATTTGGATCCTGGGGAGACATTAGTAGTACTCACTGAGTGTTTAGCCTCATGCTCTGCTAATGTTTTCAATGCTGCTTTACAGGTAGGGTAACTTTTGTGTTTTGTTCTGAGACAGGCTCTTGCTGTATAACCCAGGCTGGCCTTGAACTCGCAGTGATCCTCCTGTTTCAGCCTCCCAAGTGCTGGGATTGCAAGCGTGCACCACTAGTCCCAGTTTAGAACAACTCATTGAGTCCGCACAATAACTACCTGAGCTAAGCACTGTGCCCACCTTCAGTGTGTAAGAATTTGAATTACAAGAAAAATTGCCTGAGATGACCAAGAGTTAAATGCCAGAGAGAGTTGGAATCCAAATAATGTACCTCCAGATCTGATCCCTCAAACGCTAGGCCCTCTTTCTCCTCACACTCTATGCAGAAGGCTGCTAGGTGCATTTTTTTGAAGAATTCTCCAGAGTCTGAATAATAACCATACAGACAGAAACACACGAGCCCCACTAAATCAGGCTAACACTCGGGAGGCTGAGGCAGGAGGATCACCAAGAATTCAAGGCCAGGGCTGGGGATTTAGCTCAGTGGTTAGAGTGCTTGCCTTGCAAGCACAAGGCCCTGAGTTTGATCCCCAGCGCCAAAAATAAAAAAGTTCGAGGCCAGCCTCAACTACACAGTGAGCCCCCATCTCTAAATAAATAAGGTCATGGATTTCGGCAATCTGAACTAAACACTACAATTCCTTACTGCCTAACATCCTTGGATTGGTCATTTTAATCCTAGCGTGGTAGTTTCTCAGCCCACACAGAATAGAACACAGAAGGAAACATCAAAAACCAGATTTCCGTTCTCCCTGCGGTAGCACTCAGGGAAGAGCTGTAACCAATTAGAAGGCAAAGCTGTTCGATAAGCAGCTTATTAAAATAAATGATCCCTGTAATCTTGACCTCTATTAATATAACTTTCAAAAAAAAAAAAAAGAAAAAAAGCATTTTCTTTCTTTTCTCCACTTTCATGAAGTGGAGAGGAAGCACCCAGGTGGCTAAACCTGCAAGCTGAGGGAGAAATTACCATACCATTTAAGATTTAAAAGTGGGTGTTGGGAACAGACTGCAACCTGAAACAAGTGGCAGAGATACAAATAATGTTTCCAAGAAGGAATTTCCTGCCACTAAATTTTTGTGTTGCTAGGACTTGACAACATCATCTCTATCACAAGACTCTGTGACATTATTTACTTTCCCATCTAGTAGAGGGACAGCTTTAGCCATCTGGGAATTTTAGTTGTGTCAGCACCAGAAAGCTACAGGTAAAATATCAGGTAGTAATTAATGTTTTTAAAAATTTTAAGTGTCTTGGAGTAATAAATAGTAGCAGACATGTTGGTATCTGACAGATCTGAGTTTTTAGCTGTCCCTGCCATTTATTAGCTGCTGCAAGATTTTGGGCAAATTATTGACTCCTTCTGAACTTCAGTTTTCTCCTGTTTAAAATTGAATCTCATGAGTTGGGCATGGCAGTGCACGACTATGATCCCAGCACTCGGGAGGCTGAGGCAGGAGGGTCACTGAGAGTTTGAGCCCAGTGTGGGCTACATAATGAGTTCAAGTCGAGCCTGGACTACATAGCAAGATGCTGTCTAAAAAACCCCAAAAATATGAAAGGAAAAAGAAAGTATTGCATCTAGATTTAAATGCTACACAATGTGTACATATATCAAAACACTGCTGTACACTGTAAATATGTACATTTTGCATTTGTTGACTGTATCCTAACTGGAAATGCATCTTTCTGATCCTCCCGAGGAGGCGGAGGTCAGCAGCTGAGGTGAGGGCACACTGATGCAGGCCTTCCAAATTTTGAGACAGGGTCTTGCTCGGTGCAGGCCTTCTAACTTGTATCTGTTGATTCATCAGAGGCTCCTAAACGGGGGTGGGAGGGAAAGAACTGAACTAATTATATGTAATTCCTCATGTCCTATAAAAGCCACTGCCATGGTCCTCATCCTTACAACATTTATTGAATCTTTACTATGTTGGAGGAATTGCGTGGGATGCTATAAAGAATAATGATTACAATGGAAAGAAGAAACAATCATATGCATGAGACAAAGAGTAGAGTGTTACAAGATAGCAGCAAGTAGGTTGGATTTTTTTGGGTTTTTTTTTTTTTTTTTTGGTGCTGGGGATTGAACTCTGGGCCTTGTGCTTGTGAGGCAAGCACTCTAGCTTTGTTTTGTTTCTGTTTTGCGTTGTGTTTCATGGTACAGGAGACTGAACCCAAGGCCTTTGAACTGAGCCGCATCCCCACCCCTTTTAAAAGTGTTTTAATTTGGAGACAGATCTTACAAACTCACTAAATTCCTCTCGCTGGCTTGGAACTTGTGATTCTTCCGCCTCAGCCTCCCAGGGATTACAGGTGCTTGCCACAATGCCTAAGTTTTTTTTTTCTTTTTAGAGAAGAAAGATACTTGGTTGGAAGCCCAAAGGGCTGAATTTCTTGTTTATTTATTTATTTATTTAGAGACAGGGTCTCACTATGTAGTTCAGGCTGGCCTCGAACTCAAGGCAATCCTCCTGCCTCAGCCTCCCAAATGCTGGGATTTTAAGTGCATGCCACCACACCTGGCTTGTATTTTAAATCTGACTGTTGCACCAAATAGCTGTGAATTTTAGAAATCTACCTAACCTCTCTTTGTTTGAAGTTTCCCTTTGTTAATGACGGACAATGGAAACCGTCCTATCTCAGAAGGGTGTTATAACTATGAGAATGGAATTAATAGGCTGAATTATTTTAAAAGTATTAGTAATATTAGTATTAGGAATCATAACAAGTAGTAAAGGGGTTTCAGTAGAGCAAACAAATGCTGGGTGTGGTGGCACATGCCTGTAATCTCAGTGCTCGGGTGGCTGAGGCAGGAAGATTGCCATGAGTTTGAGGCCAGCCTGGGCTACATAGCAAGACAGGGTCTCACTATATAGCTCCGGTTAGCTTTGAGCTCACTGTGCAGCCCAGTCTGGTCTTGAACTCTCGGTGATCCTTCCTGCCTCAGCCTCCCAAGTGCTGGGATGACAGACATGCAGCACCACGCCTGACTAGGGTAACGAAATTCTTTCCTGGCTCCACAGCCCTCACCTATGAAAATGCTTCTGATAATTAGAGATTGCTACCATGAAATCCTCCCTTCTTGACTTCTCTTTACCTTTGAATAAACTACCTGAAAGAAATGTAGAATCTGCCAAGCAGCTATTGTTATATAAAAATGGTACGTGCCAGGAAATTAGAGGCTTTGGGCAATTATTTTGCCTATTTTATGCCCTGGGAAAAACTTAGAAGATGAAAGGCACCAATTTATACACCTGAACTGAGCCAGTTACCCGGCTGCTGTCCACCGGCACCATGAGATGGTGTCATCTCTGCCTGGAAACCGGCGTTGTGGAAGACACCGCAGGGCCATTTCCCTGGTGAGGAGCAGCCAAGCAAGCGGAAACGGTCTGTGACAACGCGGAAGTCACTGCCCCTTCATGCTATCTACAGGATAGAGAAACTCCACGCCTTCAGTGGCCACTCCTCCTTCTACAGTTCTGCGATCCCCAAGGATTTCAGGGACATCCTTGAACCCATGTGCAGTCTCAGTCTGTTTGGCTAAAAGATGTAAACAGGACTAATTATGAATCATCATTTTGGCAAGCAGAATTGCTTCTAGTTGCTCCAAGAGTTTCAGTGCTACCTCTAATTTATACATCGCTCATCATCTTTCCTTTCTTCTTAAAAATGGCCATTTGCACAGGCCTATGTGTAATCTCGGCACCAGCAGGAGGATTGACAGAAGTTCAAGGCCAGCATGGGCTAAATAGTGAGTTCAAGGCCAGCCTCCCCTAGAGAGACCCTGTTACAAAAACAGGATCTTTTTTTTTTTTAAATTTTATTAGTACATGTTAGAAGTTCACGCAGGTTACAGTCACCTTGGGGAGTGGTTAGAGTTGTATACCATGGCTTGTTCCTTTTTTTTTTTTAAATCCCCTTCTCCTTCCCTCCCATCTTTCATTCTTGTTATTATTAATCTTAGCTTATGTTGTGGCATATAACATTTATATTAATTGGGGTTATTAGGTTCCCGTACATGGCACATCTTTATTCTACTGATTTCCCTTCCCTCCTCATCCCTTGCCCTTGTTCCCCTGGTCCACTTCCTTATTGCAAGAGATCCATCCCCTGTCCCCTTCTATCCATCCTTTTCTAGTCTCTTTGTACTTTGCCCCACTCAGATAAGAGGCACCATACGTATTTAAGCTTGTGTATCTGGTTTATTTCACTCAACATTGTATATTCCAGGTGCATCCATTGTGCTACAAATGTCTCAAATGTCTTTCTTTCTCATGGAGTAGTATTCCATTTTATATATATAGATACCACATTTTCTTTATCCGGTCATCAAAACAGTATCTTTCGATGTAGGTATTTTCTGCTTCAACTGCTCCTCCAATACTTTCTTTTGTTTAGATGCTGGGCCGCGGTCCACAGCTCACAACACCAACCGCAAAGTCCTCAGCAGTGAAGAATCAGGACCAGGAACACTCTCTACCTGCGGAGTTACCACATCTAACCCAGTTCTCTTGCCAAAGGACTGGTTGTACTGGGCAGCTGAATCTCTGGGCTGAACCTGAGGCAGCTGCTGAGGAATCTCTATCATCAGATCGAGCTGGTTTCAATTTCAACAGGCTATCTGTTCACTTATTTTCCATTTGGAAGCAGGTAGTCATTTGGGTTTTTGTATGTAAATTCTGATCTGGCCTAAAATACTGTCTGTCACAAGATAATTGTTATTAAAACCATAAAACATTAAGGTGAAAGGGAAATCTATCATGAAAGAGGTACCAAGTATTCCTGAGGAAGTTTAAACCAGTTGTATTATTAAATTAACAGGGAAGAGGTTACCACTTCCAAAGTGAGGATATAGATCAGGCAGATAGACCAAAAGAGATGGTTATTCCATTCTTCATTTGAAATATTGGCCCTAGCTGGGCATGGTGGTGCACCCCTATAATCCCAGCACTCAGGGGGCTGAGGCAGGAGGATCGCCGTGAGTTCGAGGCCAGGCTGAACTACGTAGTGAGACCCTGTTCCAAAAAACAAAAAAACAGAGCATTAAACGATTTCATAAAATCCTGGTCTACCTCTCATGAAAACATTAACAATTTACATTTACAGAAATAAATATGAACACAATTAGTTTCGACCTTTTTCCTCTTCTTCCATTCTGGCATACATGGTGGCAGTAAGTTTGATTATTTTTTTTTTAGGGTCTATTCTGAGTCTTTCCATTACACACACTAGGAAAAAGACTTAAAAAAGGCAAACGGTCATTTATATAACGATTTCATAGGTAAAATGTAAGGAAAAACTGCAGAACTTATAATTTGGAGTATTACTTTGTGGCACACTTAAAATTCTCACTCTGATGGTTGGTTGTGAAAATTCCAGGAACTATCAGACACCATCCTGCAGTGAAGCGTTTCTCTAATGGCCATCTTTGAGTCTGCAATTATTT